>JAPMUY010010728.1:0-126148 GCA_026901105.3 Galaxias olidus
TTTATGTATTGCAGTTTGTTGCCATTATACATTAAAGAGATTTCATATATTTAATTAAATGTTTGTTCTTCATTAGCGTTTTTTGATGAATCTCCCAAAACATTTTTGGGACTTTGCGGAGTGTTTTCCTAATTTTAGATTAGTCGACTAGTCTAAATTTAAACTTCCGTTTAAACGTCAGGGAAATTAGACGTTAGGAACATCCCTACTCCCTACTAACGGTAATTTAATAAACATAATGACATGAATAGACAACACTTCTATGATGATCCATCATCCAGAATGGAGCCTGTATGTTTTCTCTTCAGGTGCTTGATCATGCATAGCGCTTGTGCTGCTGTGGTATGCCATCGAAACTTTGCACCTTACTGTTTTGTGATACATTGAAGCAGGCTACTTTCATACTTTCGAAGCCTTGGGTCTTTGAAAAGTGTCGCAGATAATATTGACCGAGTCAGGCTCACTGCTACAGCTGCCATGACTTATGGCTCATTTCCACCAAACATTAGGTAATGGGTCGGGTCGAGTCCGATCGCAACGTATCGGATCGGTTACACTGCGTTCCCACCGTAAATGGGTACCCTAAAACTGTTGGTGGGGTTCATAGCCACATAACTATCAAATAAATAGAATTCGCCTTTGTCGTGAGGTGCTTATACCAGTAGTCTCCGTCGCAATCGATGGGAAATTTAAAAAAAGCGGGTTTGTTTGCATTTGTACATTGGTACAAGGTTATCTTGCGTGCAGTGGTTTAGATTTCCTTTTTGGGACCGGGTCTGTGTGCTAGGAACCTCAACAGAAGGGCAGCGAAAAGCAGGACGGGACGGAACGGGACGGTTATCTACGGCAGCGTTTCTCAAACCCTGGTCCGCGGACCGGCGCGGTAACTGCCGGTCCGCAGAGTACAAGTCAAAACAGGTTTAGAGTCTCTAAAAAATTTGACATTAACGAGCACCGCGCTTAAGCAAAAGTTGAACTATTTACATAGGGAATGAATGGAGAGGAGGCACTGGGAGTTGAGAAAACTCGTGAAGGCGGCCATCTCTCCTCTAAATACTGTGTGTGCACTACAATTGTGATTGCTAGCCAGTTTAGGCAGCCAGGCAGGAGTGAGGGGGAGAGCAAGTTTCCATGGACGCCATTTCTGCGTGCGTTGCTTTAAAAGTTTCGCCCACTTCGAACATTCCACCTACCATTTGCTTCTAAAAGTCTTAATTACATGTTTAAACACGTGTTGAACAGTTTTAAGTTAGGGCAGTGTTGCACAGTTAGCATTTAGCCCCCCAAAAAAGGACAAAAAAAATAAAATAAAAAAAAACATTTGTGTTGGGAGTGTTCATAGGAACCAGTTTATATATTTTATTTGGTGTTGGTATTGTTGGCAGTAATTTTATGTTCAGCCAAATCACTTCTGTTGAAGCTTTCAATTAAATTGTATTTTGTTTATATAGCGCAATATCATAACAAAGTAATATCTCATTTCATATGGAGCAGGTCTAAATGGCCTGTAATCATAAATCACATATAAATAATAATTAAGACTAATAATGGATGGTGTGTTGGGGGTGCTTTGTGGTGGGTTGTGTAAACCCAAACTCTGACTTTACTGGGCCCCAGGACAAAGAAGTTTGTGAAAGGCTGATCTACGTTACCCTACACAACATTTGCGAGTGGAAACGCAAAAATAACCGTTCCGCTTGACCCGACCCAACCTGTTACCTAGTGCTTGGTGGAAATGACCCATTTGTAAAACTGTAAGATTGACTGGAGCCAAAAACGACTGACGTCATGCACGCAGAAACCACGTGGTGATTTTGAAGAAACACATTTGTTATAATGAAATGAAGCGTTTTAGAAATCAAAGGTGCATTCCGAAAATGAAATAATGACGCATCGGTTTAAAATATTGATGTTGATGCATTTTCAGATTCAACATCATCGACTAATCGCGGTAGCCTTAATCCTCACCCACACCAAGTCCATCGACCACATCACCCAAACTCTCATCCAACTACACTGGCTCCCTGTACAATACCGCAATAACTCAAAACCTTCTCTGCGCTCATTGTCTGGCCTTCTGACCATCCCCCTCATGCCTCAGCACCATGGGAGAGTCTGACACTATATCATCCTTCAAGTCCTTCAACTAAAAACTAATTTGTACAGCTGGTCACCTATTGTAATTGCACGTATTATTATTATTATCATTACTATTATTATTCCCACCTGAACTCAGCTTACCTATGCTTAAAAATGCATCAAATTTGGCCCACATGTCCAGGTCTACTCAAAAACACACTCAATGCAATGTCGCCTCATTACACCAGTTGGTGGCGCTATAGCATCAGTTCAAAGTTCAAAGTATTCAACAAATTATAACAAATGGGCCATTAGGGCTACAGGTCTGAAACTTTCAGGACTTGTCCATTGCAGTTAGATGAAACTTTCATTCCCTGTCACCCATGACAAATTATGAAGTCCATCACTCTGTTTTTTTCAAAAACTCGGGATCTACCTAAAGTATGTAAGTCCAAAACCATCACTCCAAATCATACCAAATTTTCAGGATATCATCTTCAGACTCTCAACATAAACCGTCCAAAATATCTTGTTGATATCACCAGCACATCAAAATGTATTACTGTAAACATTACTGTACATTCACTTTGTCATATCTCACTGGTTCATTAAACAGTGTACAAAAACAAGATAAAAAACCCAAGACCGTTTTCATGAGGCATTTAAAATTTCAGAACGCTCTCTTAAAAACCGTATTTTTTATAAATATCTGAGTTTAGTAGTGTTTTCGTTGGATTTGACACTTCAACACTTGAACTAATTGAAACAACTCCAAATCAAGACCAAATGACACCAAAATCGCTGTATAGCATCCTCATATTGTCTACTTTCAAAACAAGACCAAGCTTGTTGATACATTAATAATTGAGCTCACAATGCATCACAATGTATTACTGTAAACAGTACTGTACATTTCTATTTTTAACTGCTTCAATATTTGACCAATTTCAATCATACTTCTTGAAAATATTTGTCTTATTATTCCCATTCCGAATTAAAGTTTTAAAAATGTACCTTAAACACAATTTTTTATGAAAGTTAAAAGTTTACAATTATAATTTATTAGAACATTTTATACACAGCATGGGGCGAGTTTCTTTTGATTGTTGCACACCATCTTTAGATTACTTTTGGTGTGTGGTGGTGACTTTTGGGTTTCAAAGTGAACTGTTTTAAACAAACATTTAAAACAAAATGACTAGACACCTATTAAGACACAGTACATGAACAATCTAATTTTGCCATCTAAAATTAACCAAATGCATATCAACATTTGTCACTGCAGGGATGCCAACTTGTCAGAAAGCCTTGCACGCGCTAGTCATTTATTTGTCATACTTGAAGAAACATGACTATTTACAGCCATTTCCCCCCAGTTTCATAACTTCTAATCACGGTTGCAAACTTGTCAGAAAGCCTGTGCGCGCAAAACAAGCGTGATGGCATTTTATTTTGGAGCTCAGGGTCGCCAGCGCACGCGACAGACATTTATTCGCCTTTGTACTTGAAGAAACATGGCTATTTACAACCATTTCTTCTAACTTTCTTCAAACTAGTAATTGACATTACTTTGCTAGGAAGTTCTTCAAGTGGTGAGAAGGTGTGTGGCTATCTTAAGGTAGGATGGTTGCTATGGTAAGTGTGGAAAAAGTCACCCATAAAAAAAGCCTAACTTTGTCAAATGTCAAAATGTTGCAACATTTTAAGCTCTCAATGTGAACTTTACGCACATATCAAAAACAGATAGAAATATCACAAAAGTGGACTTGTGCTCCTTTATATTATAAATATAAATGAAATCAAATGTTTTCATACACAAAGGTAATTCTATGTGCTTTACACAAATATATATAAAAAATATATACACACACACACACACACACACACACACACACACACACACACACACACACACACATTTTTTAATACCTAGCGGCCCCGGGGGCAACCCTGTGACAGCAGATTTCTGCTTTCCAGCGCCGTAGGGGTGGAAGACGAAAAGGGAGAAGTCGGACATGCAGGCGGTGAAGCTAAGACCTGAAGAGTTGCTGGGGGACGCTGTAAGGTCAGACTGACTACTGCTGTGGCGACTCCTACCCAGGGGGCTCCCTAGCAGTGGAGAAGAACCTGGAAACACATAACAATAGGGGAGTGAAGAATGTAGAAAATAATATAATTCACAAGGCAAAGCGGTCCAATTGGGACTAACAACAATTAACTAAATTAAATTAAAGCACAAGTCAAAATGTTTATCAATTGCAGTCATGCCACAATTGCCAACAAGATATTACAAGACGTATTAGACATGAAGAGAAAACCCATAATAATATTAATAACTACTTTTGATACAGCTCGTGTTTTGGTTACATTTATCGGCTTCTATTGAAAGTACAGGGGTAGCCCTAATAATATTGACTGTTGAATTGGACTGGGCTTGGTACACTGATTCATACCAACTGTTGATGATATGCTAACTTGCACTGCTTGAATTGTTGAGATTTAATCAGAGAGGCACCCTTTCACATAAATATCTCTGAGACAACAAATGCATTGTTGTCAGAAAGGTTTTTGTACACTGGGCAAAAACTCACATTTAAGTTAAAATAATTGTATCATTATAATAATAATAATAATAATAATAATAATAATAATAAATATTATTATTATTATTATTATTCATAATACTACTACTACTACTAATAATAATAATAATAATTATTATTATTTGATTGCTTTGGAATTTGTTTTATTTTCTTATGACTGTAAAACTTGGGAAGTAAATGCATTTTAATAAATGCACTATGAATTAATAAATAAATTAAATTAATAAATAAACATATTAAATTTTTGTATGCAGGGTAATTGACTGAGACTATGTCTCTATTACAGCAGTGCCCTGTTTAAAGGTAGAATATATATAAATTAACCCCAAAATTGGTCCCTATATAACCGGAGTGAGAGTTGTGTCCGTATACTCGGCACAAAGTCAAATACGTTTTCAGTGGGTGTTGGACTCCACCAGGGCTGCCCCTTGTCACCGGTTCTGTTTGTGATTTTCATGGGTAGAATCTCAAGGCGTAGCCGGGGGGAGGAGTGTGTCCAGTTTGGGGACCACAGAATTGCTTCTCTGCTATTTGCAGATGATGTGGTTCTGTTGGCTTCTTCAGACTGTGACCTTCAGCATGCACTGGAGCGGTTTGCAGCTAAGTGTGAAGCGGTCGGGATGAGAGTCAGCACCTCCAAGTCTGAGGCCATAGTTCTCTGCCGGAAAACGGTGGAGTGCTCTCTCCGGGTTGGGATTGAGTTGCTGCCCCAAGCGAGGGAGTTCAAGTATCTCGGGATCTTGTTCACGAGTGAGGGAAAAATGGAGCGTGAGATTGACAGGCGGATTGGTGCAGCATCGGCAGTAATGCGGGCGTTGTACCGGACCGTCGAGGTGAAGAAGGAGCTGAGCCGAAAGGCGAAACTCGCGATTTACCAGTCGGTCTACGTTCCAATCCTCACCTATGGTCATGAGCTTTGGGAAGTGACCGAAAGAATAAGATCGCGAGTACAAGCGGCTGAAATGTGTTTCCTCCGTAGGGTGGCTGGGCTCAGCCTTAGGGATAGGGTAAAGAGCTCGGTCATCCGGAGGGAGCTCGGAGTAGAGCCGCTGCTCCTTCGCGTCGAAAGGAACCAGATGAGGTGGTACGGGCATCTGATTAGGATGCCTCCTGGGCGCCTCCCGTTAGAGGTTTTCTGGGCACGCCCTACTGGTAGGAGACCCCGGGGTAGACCCAGAACACGCTGGCGAGATTATATATCTCGTCTGGCCTGGGAACGCCTCGGGATCCTCCAGGAGGATCTGGAAAGCGTTGCTGGGGATAAGTACGGCTGGAATTCCCTGCTGAGCCTGCTGCCGCTGCGACCCGGCCCCGGATAAGCGGCGGAAAATGGATGGATGGATGGATCATGTGGATGGCGGGGGTGCGTATTCATTGTTTACTTGAGAAACAGATACACCAGGATGCACTATGGGATGAAGGCAAGCCAGCGGAAGCAGTATGATGCTCTTAGAAATATTCTGCTGGGAAACTTTTGGTTCTGGCAATCATGTGGGTGTTACTTTTGGTGCATTTCCACCAAACAAACTCTTTCGATACAGTACTCTTGAAACCGGTATCAAACTGTTCCAACATTTCTACCTGTTTGTTTGCGTTTGTCCATAGAATCTAAAAGTTATCTGGCGTGTAGTGATTCTAGCTCCACCTTTAAGTACCGGGTCAGTGAGCAACAGAAGGGTTTGTGTTGGAACAACAAGCCTGATCCATGGAGGCCCCACCTAGCAACTTACAGGACTTAATGGAACTGCTGCTAACGTCTTGATGCACGATAACACAGGACACCTTCAGAGGTCTTGTAGAGTGCATGCCTGGATGACCTACACAATATTAGGCAGGTGGTTTTAATTTTGTGGCTGAACTGTGTCTATCAGTCGATTATCTCGCCATTAAAACCTTGGTCTTAACTCCTCTCAGCCACCAGGAAGTGCAAAATTACACGGGAAGGCTTGTTCAAACACACAGGACAAGAGTACAATGATCCCAATTTCTCATGTATGAGCCGTCCTTCAAATTAAAATGCATTAAACCATTCGAACATTACATTGAGCCTTCTGTAACATTAAAGCTGATTCAGGAAAACCATAATTCGTTTAAGCACCTGCACAGTATTATTTTACCCTCACAAAAAGCTAGTTTTTTGTGTTTAGGAGGCAGACTGAGTGTTGTGTTTGATAGCTGTCGGTCCATTTGTTGTTAGTTCTGTGTAATTAATTGGCGACCAATTTGTGTAAAGCGCTTTGAGTCTCGAGAAAAGCGCTAAAAACTAAATGAATGAATTATTTTTATTATCCTCACGCCATATGTGAAATTTAAGTGTTCTGATGTTCGCAAAAAGCATATTCAGGGTAAATCAGGGTTGTTGCATTTCTTAACAATACGTGAAATTGTAACGGAACAGAAAATCTGGAGCAAGCAGATTTGTGTTCTCTTTACCTTTACATGTGTGTTGTCCTGAAGGGGCTGCTGAGGGCTGATGGATTCCATCGGTAGGATGGGCACTGCTGGTAGTCTCCAGTTCTCCTCGGTTGGAGGAGAAGACAAGGTCTAGAGAAGGAAGCTTGAGCATACACTCCACCCTGGACATGGGCAGGCAGCTGAAGCGGATTTGAGAAGGCTGGAGACAACATTGACATAATGTAACACTGACACTGAGAAGATCAATCCACATCTAGTATGACAAGCAAGCTCGCAAAATATTTAACTATTTTGTAATCCTACAAATATAAATAAATATATATATATATATATATATATATATATATATAAAATATATATATATATATATATATATATATATATATATATATATATATATATATATATATATTTATAAATATATTATAAATAGTTAAAAAAGTTAATAAAAGCAGATGAAAACAGTAAACACAATGGAAAACATAGCTTCACTGCTGGAATATTTTTTACAAATAAAAATGTAAATATGTTCTTCCTGTATTTATCAACTAATACAATAGATACAAGCTCTACCTGGACTCTGACATAGACAACAACATCCACAGGGAAGGAAGAGTATGGTGAGGTAGATGAAGAGACCAGGGAAGTAGTTGACTCCTCCAGGGGTTCCATCGGATCAAACTGGCCCATGTCTTCTTCCTGAGAGTTCATAGCTAACACAACACAATTCAAGTTATAGCTTTTCTTAGAATGTGTGAGTGAAATAAACACAATAATATAATAGTAACTTTTTTTAAGAAGTGAGACAAACTTGAGAGAAATGTCTTTCAACCGAGCCTTAGGACTAATTACAGAACCTTGTGATGATTTTTCAAAACCGCCACCACTTGTAAAATAAAGTTGTGTTCAAAATCTTGAATTTTGCACTCATCTTTGATGAAACCTGGTACCTTCAGAATCCTTGGTTACAATAGTAACATAAGTTTAGATCACCCACACATAACATACCGATAGTTTAATTCTTGGTACAATCCTATAACATTGAAGTATAACATACTTAATAACTGTTTCAATGTGGTTCTACATGCATTTAATTTAAAGGAGTCGAGAACAACTCCCAACTGACTATTGAAATACAAAAAAATTTCTCTGCTACCTGCCTTCACACCATCTCTCAAAAGAGGCCCAAGACCCTCCCATCCTTATCTCACTGCGTGAACTGCATAGTCTGCCTGCTCCATGTTTTTGCTATATTGTTTTAGGTGAATACCGGGTGATTCTTTTCTTATTCTCACTACAATGTGAAATCAATAATTAGTTGTTACAGTAGTATTGCAAAAGAAATGACAAAGGCTTGCATGTACACACTGTCAAACCTGATAACATTGCCTGGAACAGTGGTACATGGGATCATAGTTAGACCAATTCCACCTACCGCTCAGTTCCAACTGTGCCTGAATATGATGTACTGCTTTAAGTGGCTTTAAAATAGTCACTTTGTTTATGTAAAATGAATTGCCTTAGTCCAGGGTCAACATTAATGATTATTTTGGGCTATTAAATAGCAGCAAATAGGAATCCAAGTTGGTAATATCCAATTACCTCACTAGCCTACACTTTAAAAAAAATGATCAATCCAAATACCATCCCATTTGTATGCAGGAATCTGTGATCAGAGATCCATCCCATCCTGTCCTCCTTGAATTTTGCTGGCACATCAACTAAAACATCCTCACCTACACAGTTCCTCATAACTTGGCCACTCCCTACCTTTAAAACCTCCTTCAATCATCCTTCCAAATCACGCCGATCCTCCACAGAGGTTAACTGGTCATCCCCAAATCCAAACTTTGGGGGCTTCCCTAGAAAATGCTTGACCACCAAACTATTGAACTCCATCTCTCTGCTAATATGTAATTCTAATTCACAATCAATCTTTCAACCCCGCCTCAAAACCTGTGATTTCCTGCATTGAGAATTACAAGGCGGCCGCCTCGGTCAAATTTCTTGCCGCCTCCAGCTCTTGTCAAAACTCTGACGGGTGTCTTCATGGAAAACACGAGTTGTACTTAGTGGATTGTTATCATTTGTAACTGTAAATATGGCATTACGCCGTTGCCGATGTGGTGGCACTGTACCGTAACCAGCACAGTGCAGTGCACTGGGAAGGCGCTGCCAAAACGGCCATAGAATCACTTCCACCGAACGCTTTCTGTATCTGTATTGTACCATTGAAAGGGAAACCATAACCCGTGCAAACCTGTACCTAACCCTGGATTTGTTTTGCGTTTCCACCACAATGAAAGAGCTACAAGTGTGTAGGCGGGGTTCATTGCCACGTAAGTTAACTATTAAATTAACTATAAAATATATAAAATGAAATGCCTAGCAAATATGTTAGAACATCTTGTAAATTAACAGCTTTGTGCTTTCTTGTCCACTAATAATATTTTAAGCACTTTTCAGTTGGGTTTCAGAGCTGGTCATAGTATTATTACAACAGCTACTCTTGTAGTAAATTATATAGTTACTGCTCTTGATGATAAGAAACATTGTGCCACTTTGTTTATTGGTTTGTCAAAGGCTTTTGATAAAGTTAATCACAGGTTACTTCTGGATAGATTAGCTTTGCTGGGATTTGATGATGCAGCCTTTACATGGTTTCAGGACTACCTCTCTGATAGAACACAGTGTGTATATGCTAAAGGTTTAAAATCAAAGGTTGAAGCCATAGAAAATGGTGTGCCACAAGGATCAGTTTTAGGTCCTACATTTTTTACACTTTATATTAATGATATGTATGCCTCTGTAAAAATCTGTTAAGTACATTTCTATGCAGATGATACCATTCTCTATTCCTGTGCTCCATCCATGGAACAGGTAATGTCAAACCTGACAATGGCATTTCATCGTGTACAGAAATCCCTTAGAAATCTAGGATTAGTCCTTAATGAGTCAAAAACTAAATACATGCTTTTCTCAAGGGCCAAAAAGTTAGATTTATAAAGCATATAACATTTGCTCCCTTAATGGGGCCCAAATTGAGCGTGTTGCAGTTTACAAATACTTGGGAATTTCACTAGTTGAAAAGTTCAACTTTTAAACTTTTCAAAGTTCATAATTTAAGACGCATGTGCTTGAACTCACAAAGAAGGTGAAGATCAGACTTGGAGCTCTATATAGAATGAGGTCATGCTTTTCACTTGTAAATAGAAAGACAATTGTAAAATGTACTCTCTTGTCAGTCATGGATTATGGTGATATTGTGTATATGCATGCAGCCCCAACTATTTTAAAGTCCCTTGATGCAGTTTGCCACAGTGCTTTGCGTTTTGTAACTGGGGATAGTTTTAGAACTCATCCTTGTACACTGTATACAAAAGTAGGATCGTCCTCTCTAAGTGATCAGAGAGAAAAACATTGTCTCTTTTTTGTTTACAAGGCATTGCTGGGCAAGTTACCTTTTTACCTTCATTATTAAAACACAAATCCAGTTGACAAAGGACACGCTCAAAGAACTATATCACCCTTGAAAGCCCCAAAGTCAGTTTTTTTGCCTTGAATAAATGGAACAAGATCCAACAGGAATTTAAATTAGAACATTGTTTCTGTTGAACAATTTAAACTTTTATTGGAGGATTTGGGAGTTGAAGTGTTCTTGTTTTGGTTGAAACTTAAATAATGTACTGAATTGTAAATATTGTATTGTATACATGTTTTTTTATTTTTTGCAAATCTTTTATAGTTGTAATTTATAAATTCTGTTTTTAAACAGGGCACTGCTGGAAAAGAGACCTGGTCTCAGTCGGTTAACCCTGTATAAATAATAAACTAAGTAATAAATAAATACATTTTATTATTATAAAAACAGTCTGAAAACTAAAATTTGAGGTGCTCTCTCTAGATCTTATAAATCACATTAATGTAGTTTTTCTGCCATTTAAAACCAATTTAAGGTCTGTTCGGAAGTTCTGGCAAACTTTGAAACCAGATCTCACACGTTATTATAAGCTTGTTCTAGAAACGGTTCGAAAAGTGTTGGAAAATAGAAAATCTTTCAAATCATAGTCCTCGTTACTTATATAAGGAGTAGATCAAGGAACGAGCCCGAAGGGGAATAATTATCTAATCCTTAGAAATTTCAGCATTAAAATTCTTTTTGGAAAGATCTGTCTTTTCTTGAGAACTTCAAATTAAACAAATGCGGTTGCAACAGTTTAGATCTTCTTAGATCTTAGATGTTCTCCAGACATGGATTAGGTGCAGACCTTCCTTATTTGCGCGCGAATAAGTCGATACATTTTCATCAAAATAAAAACTTCAAAGTTGGGGGGTCGACTTATTCTCGGGATCGACCAATACATACCATTTTTAGGCTTCAGTCTGTCTGTGATAAGTGAAGTTGACAAAAATAGACACCCTTCGGAGTCTGCAATCGCAACCTGAACGGTTTGAGCGCTACAGACAGCGTAGAGAAGGGCCTTATTTACCAGAGAAGCTTCCTTATATAAGAAATGTAATGAAACATGTTTTTTAATTTTAGGTTAGTATTAATTAATAAGATAGTTAACAACGTAATTGTTTTTATCCCTAGGCCTATGTGAAGTTCTTAAATTAGCTGTTGTGTCCTATATGCTCTAGTATAGAGAGAGAGAGAGGGAGAGAGAGAGAGAGAGAGACTCCCATCTAGGCCTAAACCATAAAAATATAGAAAAAATTATTTATCCCTAATTTTTATTGCCAAAGTCAGGGGTCGACTTATACACGAGGTCAACTTGTAAACGGGTAAATACGGTATATTTCTTTAGAGATAACCTTTTAATATTTTCTTCAGTCCTTCACTCATTCCTCTCTTGGAAACAAAAGTTCAACTCCTTACCTGTGTAGTTCCTTTCAATTGGGGTGATGGGAATGGTCTCCAAGGCTTTCTCCAGGAAGTCGAGCAAACAAGGACTGATAACCATTTCCTCTGGGAGGGTCTGCAGAGCAACCCAGGCATACAGCTTTGCAGTCTTTACCCCTCCACTGCCCTTGCCTTTTGCTGCACAGACAAATGATGTCAAAAACAATTATGTTGAAGACTATACCTGCAGCATCAATCCTGAAGGGGTTTGAAAAGTTGATACTTAGTAGTGTCAAACAGACAAATACTTAATTAGCACTGTTACTAAATCAAAAAACGGAATATTAGCCAGCACTAGGTGGAATTACTAAGGATGTCAGGGATCCCAGTTTGGACATGCCTAACCCAGTGATGTTCACAGATGGTGATAGGGCATGCACGTAGGATGAACACTTAGTACCTGATGGCAAAGGTGGGGGAGGAAGGAGCGAGATAGTCTTGCTCTGGGCAGCATTGGGAGGGTTTGGAGGACCATTATCTTTCATACCATACATCTTGGACTCTTTTGAGAGTGTGCGGGGGAGGGAGGATCCTCGTGAGGCATTAGGCGACTCCGTCTTCAGGGTCTTGGAGTTGTAGTGCAACTGGTAGGGGGAGCAAAGAAAATAGGATATACATTTAGATGCATCACATTCAGTAATAGCTAGGGTTGGGTATCGTTTGAAAATCTTCTATACCGATTTAATATGATACCTTCACAATACATTTTACAATACTTTATATTATGAAAACTTTATAGAACTAATGGCCACCTACTTTGCAAGAAATTATTATACAGTGAGCACCATAATTTGTTTTACAGTGACACATTGTGTTACCTTGGTTCTGTACTCTGCACTTTGAGATTAAAAGGATACAATGACGATGAGGTTAAAGCGCAGACTGGCTGCTTTAATCTGAGGGAATTTTCATACATCTGTCCATTCTCAGTAAGAATGCTTATGGAGGAAGATGATCATATACAGTTGAGGCCAAAAGTTTACATACACAACTCAGTGAAGGCCTCAGAAAATTTTTTTGTGTACCTCCAAAAGTCCGGTTCTTTCTTAGGAGCAGTTTCCAAACAACTGAAGGTACCAAGAACATCTGTACAAAAAGTTGTATATGGGGTCATTATTGTAGCAAAACTATTTGCAAATGCGTGTGGAGAGTTGTGTATCTGTGTCTCAATCCATCCGTACGTAATCAGGTTTGTAAGCGTATAAAAAATATCTGTCTGTATTCAGATTTGCAAGGGTATTGAGAGTTGTACATATGTAGACACATCTGTGAATGCGTGCATAGATCTGTAAATCTGTAGACAAATCTGTAAATACGTACATGGATATTAATGGCTAAAAGTCTAAGTATTTTGCTGCAAGAGCTTAAAATACAGACAAGCATAAATTACAACTCACGCGGGCCTCTCAATTGGATGTGTATTTACACGTGAATTTTGCTACACTTCTGCCGTGGCGGAGATCTGCATTCTCGAGATCTGTGCGTGTGTAGCGATTTGTCTGTGTCGAGATTCGTCTGAATGATAGAGATCCGTCCGTGTGGCGATTCGTCTGTGTGTCTCAGTAGAAATTTCTGTGACTCCCAAAGTGCACTTCGACATGTAACATCCAATCAACGCGTTTATAATAATGTCACATGAGCCGGTAAATAAGCTTTGAACTAGGCTACATCTTAAACTAGGCTATAGAATATAGGCTACGTTAGTCGTTACATTTGCCGAGGCTGCAATTTAATAGTATCTGGTGTTGCTGTTTCGCTCCCAAGTTATTTTCTCTTAGATATTCTAACTAATTCCATTAGTAATGGGTATTCAGTTAGTTTACATTCTCAAACACAACTTTCAAATGATTTATTGCATTCATATGTAAACCCTAAACTGCCATACATTAATTTGCAATATACAATATCAATTAATCCATTGCTTACACTGGGTGCTACTAATAACCATTGCTCACTGGGTGCTACAATACAGGATAACGTGACCGCGGACTGATTGACCGGCCCATTTTAGCCGCCAGAATTTTAAACTTTGATTGGATGTAGTGTGTCGAAGAGCATAGCTGTATAAGAAAAGCAAATAAAGGTTTACGCCGGGCAGTTTCACAACCAGACCAAAATACGAACGAACCCCCCAAAATATCCGTCCATAGACGTTGACGAACTGAATAAAATTATTATTTAGCTTAAGAGATGGTTATGTGAAGTTACATTTAAACGTCACATTAAGATATCATGCCATATGCTGCACTAGGCCAACTGATTATACAATGTCATTATTTGCACTATAGGCTACTTATGCATTATAAAAAGCTGCTGCAGTCTAGTTACTATAGACTACTACACTATTGGTTTTACTGTAGACAGTGCAGTGCTAGGTTAGGCCCTATCATTTTTGTTAATTCTTATATAAACAACCATATAGCCCCTCAGGCTTACAGTAGAATCATACGCACTTCTGATGAAAAAGGCACGTTTTGTGTGAACCAAAATGTGTTTATTAAAATAACTTTCGCCATGTCAATACAAAATGGCCAGTTGTGCCCCTCACAACTATTCTACAATTTCTTTAGTATTTGTCTATCAAATTTCTCTTGCTCACTTATTAAAAAGCAAGGAAAGTTGGATAGTTGGAGATTAAACGGTTTACACTTTCAAAGTATAACGTTACCTTAACTTAGCTAAATTAATACTGCGTTCGAGAGCAATAACTTAAAACGTTAAGATCACTAGAAATATTGCCACAAATTGCGAAACAATCGACCATTAGCATATTGTTCAAGTTTCATACTTTTCTACTGAGACACACCTACGAACATCGACACAGACGAATCGCCACATGGACGGAACTCTGTCACACAGACGACTCTTGACACAGACAAATCGCTACACACGCACAGATCTCGAGAATGCAGATCTCTGCAACAGCAGAAGTGTAGCAAAAGTCACATGTAAAAATACATGCAATTGAGAGGTCCGTGTGAGTTGTAATTTATGCTTGTCTGTATTTTAAGCTCTTGCAGCAAAATACTTAAGACTTTTAGCCATTAATATCCACGTACGTATTTACAGATTTGTCTACACATTTACAGATCTATGAACGCATTCACAGATTTGTCTACACATATACAACTCTCAATACACTTGCAAATCTGAATACAGACAGATATGTTTTTATACACTTACAAACCTGATTACGCACGCACGGATTGAGATACAGACACACAACTCTCCACATGTCTTTGCAAATAGTTTTGCTACAATAATGACCCCATAATTGTATGCAAATATAAAAATCTTGGAACCACACAGACACTGCATCGTTCAGGAAGGAGGCACAAATCAACTCTCAGGGTTGAACGAACTTTGGTGAACCCCAAGACAAGATCAAAGGAACTGGCGAAGGAGTTGGAGGCATCAGGTGCCAAAGTATCTACATCCACCATTAAGAGTCATGGCCTGAAAGGCAGTCACGCAAGGAAGAAGTGCCTACTCCAAGAACGGCATAAAAAAGCCAGAATGAAGTTTGCAGGTGATCATCAGGATGAAGACCTAGCCTTTTGGAGGAGTGTTCTTTGGTCAGATGAAACAAAAAATTGAACTGTTTGGCCATAATGATCAGCACCATGTATGGAGGAAAAAGGGTGAGGCTTTTAATCCAAAGAACACCATCCGAACTGTGAAGCATGGGGGTGGCAGCATCAGGACGTCGGGGTGTTTTGCTGGAAAAGGGACTGCTGGACATCAGCTAGAAAGTTAAAACTTGGTCCCAACTGGGTCATCCAGCAGGACAATGATCCTAAGCATAACTCCAAAGTTGTAACAAAATGGCTTGAAGACAAAGTTAAAGTATTGGAGTGGCCAGCACGTAGCCCTGACCTGAATCCCATAGAAAATTTGTGAACTGAACTGAAAAAGCATGTCTGAGCAAGGAGGTCCACAAACCTGACTGAGTAATACCAGTTCTGTCAGGAGGAATGGGCAAAAATTCCGGCAAAGTATTGTGAGAAGCTTTTGGAAGGCTACCCAAAGTGTTTGATTCAAGTTAAGCAATTAAAAGGCAATGCCACAAAATACTTACAAAGTGTATGTAAACGTTTGACCCTGTATGTAAACCTTTGAATTCTGATGTAGTGAAATAAATCTGTCTCTTATTGATTATTTTAAAATGACCTCTGATGGGAACAAAGTAGACGCCCTAATTGACTTGCCAAAAGAAATATATGGTAACATGAAATGTGTGGAGTTGTGAAAAACTCAGTTTGAATATCTTCAGCCTTGGTGTATGTAAACCGTTGGCCTCAACTGTAGACTTGCATTTTTTTAATAACCTTGCATAGGGTGACCACATTTTCAAACCCCCCCAACCGGGACCCTTAAGTGTAAAGCGCACACCTGCATATAAGTCATAGCAACAGCCTTAACGACACATTGGTCGATTTACACAGACAAATATGGAGGTAAGTTTCTATAAAAAATAAACACACTTTGATAGAAATCTACCCCCATAGAGAAATCAGGGTGGAATTCAGTTGTGTGGTGCACTGTTCATGTTCTTGGATTAGGTTACGTAATACAGAGTGTGACAGAACATGAACATCTATGTAAGCGCTGAAAACAAGAATATTAAAGCAACTACATGCAACTTTGTTATATTAACGTATTTATAATACATTTCTTTGATAGTACATTGTAATGTCTATGGGAGAATGAAAAAATCGCGGTTCAGATCAGTCCTCAGTATTTAACACTCCATGTCGGCCACCGGGTACGATCTCCCGCAAAACTGTGACAAATTGCTTTATGGCACAAGGAAGTGGGTCACTAAATCAGGAAGAGATGCCCATACTTGGGACTATAGTCGTTGATCGTGCTAGCGATATGCAGTGACCACGAGCATCCTGCATGATGTCTTTGCTACAGTTCGGGAAAATAATTACACCAAGCAAATGGTAGGGGATGCCAAAATCACCAACTATAGGAAACTGCCTCTAGCAGTTTTATAATAATTATTTCAATTGTGGTGAAAACAGGTTCAATTTAGCAGCGAATGTTGAATATCAGGACATTTCAGAGTTTTACAGACATTTGACGGGACTCGGGACACCCAGCTTAAAACCGGGACAGTCCTGGACAAACCAGGACATCTGGTCACCCTACCCTTGCAGTATTGCTGTAAATTTTGACAAAATATAACCACGCTTTAGAACGCATCTTCTTGGCTAGCGCAGTTTTACCTCACTGAGTTCTCCCGCCCCGCTTTCAACTCCGAGGCAATCACGAGCCTCACAACGTCTACCCAAACAACTTCATGCTGATTTGTCAGTCAAGTTGCCGGTAGTGATTGGCTGGGGTTTGTCTACCGTAAAGTATCAAAATTTGACACCGTTTTCCCAACCAAAAAATGTATACTCGTTTAAACCGTCATAATTTGGCGGGTGCCAGTATTTCGATACCCAATCCTAATAATAACTTAATGCTTTATGGTTTTTGGTCAATAAACCAGTGCAGAAGTTTTTAGTTTTTTGCTGTGTAGATATTGCTAATAGCCAAAGCTATAAAGGTGACAGATCAGGAAGACATTTAGAATCTGCCCTAAAGGATTGTTTGAAAGAACTTCAGGGTTTAGCCTAAAACATCTGTCATCAATGATGGTTGGGACAGCTTGGTGAGGTGTACCTTGTTTGTTTCCCCAGAGAAAGATTTTCCTAGTAAGTCAGGCAAGTAGAGTAAAGTCCAGGGCAGGGACTAGAAAAAAATCTAAATCTTCTGGACAGAGCAACTCCAGCAATGAAGAGTAAAAGGCTATTTTTTAAGTAAACTGCTTTACTGTTTAAAAATGTAAACAATAGTGAAAAACAGATACTCCACAGATACTCCAGGGCTTTGCGAAAGTATTCACCCCCCTTGGCGTTTTTCATATTTTATTGCAGTAAAACCTGTAATTTAAATAGATTTTTCTTTGGATGTTATGCAATGGGCCCACACAAAACAGTCCAAATTGATGAAGTGACAAATAGAAGCTTGTTTTAAAAAACTATAAAAACTGTAAAACTGAAAAGTAGTGTGTGCATATGTATTCACCCCCTTTGCTATGAAGCCCCAACAATGACCTTCAGAAGTCACATAATTAGTTAAATAAAGTCCACCTGTGTGCAATCTAAGTGTCACATGATCTGTCACATGATCTCAGTATATATACACCTGTTCTGAAAGGCCCCAGAGTCTGCAACACCACTAAGCAAGGGGCACCACCAAGCAAGCGGCACCATGAAGACCAAGGAGCTCTCCAAACAGGTCAGGGACAAAGTTGTGGAGAAGTACAGATCAGGGTTGGGTTATAAAAAATATCCATCCCAAACTTTGAACATCCCACGGAGCACCATTAAATCCATTACTTCAAAATGGAAAGAATATGCCACCACAACAAACTTGCCAAAAGAGGGCGCCCATCAAAACTCACAGGCATTAATCAGTGAGGCAACAAAGAGACCAAAGATAACCCTGAGGGAGCTGGTAAGCGCCACAGCGGAGATCGGAGTATCTGTCTATTTACCACTTTAAGCTGTACACTCCACAGAGCTGGGCTTTAGGGAAGTGGCCAGAAAAAAGCCATTTCTTTTTTTTTTAAAGAAAACACGTTTGGCGTTTGCCAAAAGGCATGCAGGAGACTCCCCAAACATATGGAAGAAGGTACTCTGGTCAGATGAGACTAAAATGTAGCTTTTTGGCCATCAAGGAAAACGCTATGTCTGGCGCAAACCCAACACCTCTCATCACCCCGAGAACACCATCCCCACAGTGAAGCATGGTGGTGGCAGCATCATGTTGTGGCGATGCTTTTCATCGGCAGGGACTAGGAAACTGGTCAGAATTGAAGGAATGATGAATGGTGCTGAATACAGGGAAATTCTTGATGAAAATGTGTTTCAGTCTTCCGGAGATTTGAGGTTGGGACGGAGGTTCACCTTCCAGCAGGACAATGACCCATGAATAGTTATGCACACCCAAGTTTTTTGTATTTTATTATTTCTTGTTTGTTTCACAATAAAAAATATTTTGCATCTTCAAAGTGGTAGGCATGTTGTGTAAATCAAATGATACAAACTCTCCCAAAAATTAAATGACAGGTTTTAATGAAATAAAATACGGAAAAAGGGAGGTGAATGCATTCGCCTGAAATAGATCTATTCCTTTTCTAAAAAAGTCAACATCTTGCGATTCTTGGCTGGAGCAGCTGTCTGGAAACGACGCGCTGTCCTCTCCCTCGTCGCTTTGAAATATCCTCTCCACAGCTTTTTATCGAGTGAGTGTCTTTCTTTTAGCCATACTTACTTGTAAAAGGTAAAAATACAGTTGTGTTGCGTCTCTTATCCGCTGTATGATTCAATATGACAGTGTTCCAAAGGAAAGTGTTTATCTTCATTGACATGTAGCCTATGTCGATTGTCGAGTGGTTACCTTTAATTCTTTGGAGTAAACACTCGGAACTTTAAATCACATGACCTATACTATTTAATGACGTCATAAAACCCCGCGAAAATAACAATAGATCAATAGATACTATGGAAAGGCGAGGGGCAGCACAACCTATGGATAGGCTATGCACAAAGAATGTTCCCTACTTTTCTAGATTTGTGGAAAAGTAAGTGAACAACATACATCGACCATGGTCTTCAATTAAAGCTACAGGCCTCTAGTTTAAAATACAAAAAACAAATCGTCACTAAACCCAATAGTTTTTTTTTTATGAAGGATTTGGTAGAATATGACGGATGGACGCGCCCGCGCGCCCGTCGGTCTCAGAGGGTTAAGGCATTTAAACCAAACCGTGTCACATCTCGGCCTGTTATCATCTATAACTTATACAAGGCTTTGAACAGTATCATCACTTTGAAGTAACTGTGCTGACCTTCACATCTACTCCTGGAATGTAAAAGACAGTGGTCTCCAGGTCGTTTGATTTGGTCTGAAGGGAGGACGGCACCTTCTTGCCAGCCAGGAGGTGGGTTGTTGAGGAGTGTGCGGGCTGCAGCTTCTTTTTCTTGGGAGGAGACTCCTGGTCAAGACTTCTCTGGCTGCGGTCACAGCTTCTGTAGAAAAGAGTTTTTCAACGTAATCAATAACTAACATTTAAATTTTTTAGACCGTGCCATCCGAAGTGACAGAACAGGTTGCTATGGCAACACTGTAAGGAGAGGATGCTGGCGTTGTTTGTTCGCCGCTTTTCCACAGTATTTTATCAAAATGTATCATCTGTGTATAATTTTATTTCTTTTCTTTTCGTGCTGATTACATTACTCCTAATTCGTTTTATATTTATCTCTAAAAGTAGTTTTTTCTCGCTATTTTACCCCTAAGGAACACCTATTTTTTATCCTAGCTAACTTCGGTTAGCCGTCGTTCAGTTGCATTTGTTATTGTGGTTGCTAGCCTGACAGGCGAGCCTTGCCTTGGACGACAGCTTGTTTCTGCTTGCCTGGCCGGTAACTGCAGCTGGCATCTTCTTCGCCTGGTATGGCACCGGAGTACTCCATCGATCAACTGCATAGTTTTAATAACTACATAACTTTCGAACTGCATCTCAGTAATTAAGGAACCGACCAAGATGCATTCACAGAGGTTCCGGACGTATGTTTTTCCACTCTGAGCTGGAGCACTCTATAGCCACTCAACACTCAATCATTCGCTCAATTTGGTCAAATAATCCCCGCCCCACTTGCACTCCCAGCCGTACTGTCAATCACCCAAGGTAGCTACGTCTACGACCCTTTCTTGTTTAAAATTGTCTTCTTTTAATGTAAGATCCCTAACCAACGAGGCCTTATTGATTGATTCATGAATTTATTGATGACAGAAAGCTGGACTTTCTCTGCATTACTGAGACCTGGCAGCAGCCAAATTACCTCTCAGTTGAACGAAGCTAGTCCTCCCGGCTTTGTTTACATCTGTAAGCCTCGTGCTACCGGGCGGGGCGGTGGTCTCGCTGTGGTCTATCGCGAAAACTTTAAAGTCAATAATGGTTCTCTTCCCTTCACTCTTCTTTTGAATGTCTAGCTTTAAAAATTAATTGTTCTAAACCAATAATAATTTTAACCATTTATCGACCCCCAAAGCCCAATGCTCTTCTCCTCAAAGAACTATCTTCACTACTGACATCTGTTTGTGCAATGTCCCCTAATGTTATCCTACTGGGCGACATTAACATCCACATTGATGACTTGTCCAGTGCCTTCGCAAATTATTTAATTTCTCTCATTGACTGTCTTGGAATCACTCAACATGTCACATTCCCAACTCACACTAAAGGCCACATTCTTGATTTAGTCTGTTCCACTGGTATCACTCCCTGTAACCTCACTAACACTGAGTTCCCCATCTCCGACCACAAAGCTGTGCTCTTTGAAGTTCATGCCCCATCTCCAAAACAAAAGATCAACGGATCATCACATTTAGAAACATCATACAAACCAACCCATCTGATCTTGCCATCCTGTTCAAATCTTACCCCAGTCCTGCACTTTCCTCCTCCCTGGATCACTTACTGACTGGAGTTATTAATTACAATGTTTGCCTCTCCTCTGCCCTCAACTCCCTTGCCCCATTGAAAACACGCCCTGTCTTCTTTGCCCAAACAGCTCCCTGGTACACTCCTGCCCTCCGTGAGCTCTAAACTCAAAAAGTATTTCAGGCGCCGTCTCGAGCGGCTGTGTAAAAGGACTGGACTCTCAGTGCACACCTAACTTTACTCGGACCACCTACATAACTACAAATGAAAACTCTGTGCTGCTAAATCCTCCTATTACGCAAACATCATCTCTGCAGGGAAAGGTAACACCAGAGCTCTCTTCTCCACAGTCAGCCACCTATTAGAGCCACCTAGCACGCTCCCTTCTACTATCTCCAATGAAAACTGTACTGCCTTCCTGAACTTTTTTCCCACCAAAATCAACACCATCTACCTACAGGTGGCCTCATCTGCCACCCCATCAGAAGAACTAACCTGTGTGGTCCCACCAGCTCTGTCATTCGCCAGCTCCCTATCTGACTTCACCCCAGCATCTGTGTTCTTTATCTCTGAGTTCATCCTCAAGTCTATGTCCACTACCTGTCAGCTTGATCCTCTCCCCAAAAGCCTCATCAAAGCCTGTTTGCCAGCCGTCTCCCCCTTGATAATAATAATAATAATAATAATAATAATAATAATACATTTAATTTGAGGGCGCCTTTCAAAACACTCAAGGTCACCTTACAGTATACGCTCACTGGCCGCTTTATTAGGTACACCTGTTCAACTGCTCGTTAACGCAAATATCTAATCAGCCAATCACATGGCAGCAACTCAATGCATTTAGGCATGTCGACATGGTCAAGACGACCTGGTGAAGTTCAAACAGCATCAGAATGGGGAAGAAAAGGGATTTAAGTGACTTTGAACATGGCATGGTTGTTGGTGCCAGACGGGTTGGTCTGAGTATTTCAGAAACTACTGATCTACTGGGATTTTCACGCACAACCATCTCTAGGGTTTACAGAGAATGGTCCGAAAAAGAGAAAATATCCAGTGAGCGGCAGTTCTCTGGGCGAAAATGCCTGGTTGATGCCAGAGGTCAGAGGAGAATGGCCAGACTGGTTCAAGATGATAGAAAGGCAACAGTAACTTAAATAACCACTTGTAACAACCAAGGTATGCAGAAGACCATCTCTGAACAAACAACACGTTTAACTTTGAAGCAGATGGGCAAAAGCAGCAGAAGACCACACCGGGTGCCACTCCTGTCAGCTAAGAACAGGAAACTGAGGCTACAATTCGCACGGGCTCACCAAAATTGGACAATATAAGATTGGAAAAATGTTGCCTGGTCTGATGAGTCTCGATTTCTGCTGCGACATTCGGACGGTAGGGTCAGAATTTGGCGTAAACAACATGAAAGCATGGATCCATCCTGCCTTGTATCAACGGTTCAGGCTGGTGGTGGTGGTGTAATGTGTGGGGGATATTTTCTTGGCATACTTTGGGCCTTTTAGTACCAATTGAGCATTGTTTAAACGTCACAGCCTACCAGAGTATTGTCGCTGACCATGTCCATCCCTTTATGAACACTGTACCCATTTTCTGATGGCTACTTTCAGCAGGATAACGAGCCATGTCACAAAGCTCAAATCATCTGAAACTGGTTTCTTGAACATGACAATGAGTTCACTGTACTCAAATGGCCTCCACAGTCACCAGATCTCAATCCAATAGAGCACCTTTGGGATGTGGTGGAACGAGAGATTCGCATCATGGATGTGCAGCCGACAAATCTGCAGCAACTGAGTGATGCTATCATGTCAATATGGACCAAAATCTCTGAGGAATGTTTCCAGCACCTTGTTGAGTCTATGCCACGAATAATTAAGGCAGTTCTGAAGGCAAAAGGGGGTCCAACCCGGTACTAGCAAGGTGTACCTAATAAAGTGGCCAGTGAGTGTATTTTACAACTACAATATACAATCAAATTAAAATGAAATATAAAATAAAAGTAAGTCAGCAACATAGTAACAATACAAAAGGGGGTGTAGGGTAGAAAACAACAATGGAAACCATAATGACACATTAGTGAAAACACTGATAAACAAGGGGAGACAGTCAGGCACAGTACAATGGAGCAATTACAGTGAGTAGGCCAATTTCAGTAAGTTTTAAGTTGAGACTTGAAGGATGATAAAGTGTCAGATAAGTGGGGGAAGGCACTTCCAGAGCCTGGGTGCAGAGCAGCTGAAAGCCCTAGCACCCATGGTGCTGAGGTGTGAGGGGGGAATGGTCAGAAGGCCAGACGATGAGGAGCGAAGGGAACGAGAGGGGGTATAGTCCTGAAGGAGGTCAGATAAGTATGTGGGGGCCAAATTGTGAAGGGCTTTGAAGGTGAGAAGGAGAGTTTTGAATTGAATGCGGTATTGAACAGGGAGCCAGTGAAGTTGGATGAGAGTTGGGGTGATGTGGTCACTGGACTTGGTGTGGGTGAGGATACGAGCAGCCGAATTATGGACTATTTGTAGCCGGTTCAGCAGCTTGGTGGAGAGGTCTGAAAGAACAGCATTGCAATAATCAATCCGTGATTATTATCAAATGCGTGCACCAGGACTTTAGCACTTGATTGAGACAGGAACGGGCGAAGTCTGGCTATGTTGGAGAGGTTAAAGAATGTGGTCCGAGTTATGGAGTTGATATGAGGGGCAAAGGAGAGAGTGTTGTTGAGGATAACTCTTGACTTGGGAGGAGATGGGTACAGGGAAGCCATTGATCATGATGTTAGGGACAGTGGCTTTGGACAGAGTGGCTTTGGATCCAACTAGCAGGGCCTCCGTTTTACTGCCGTTGAACTTCAGGAAGTTCTGACTCATCCAACTCTTGATGTCCTGGAGGCAGTCAGTATGGGAGGAGGGGGGGAGGGCAGTGGTGGGTTGGGTAGAGACATAGAGCTGGGTATCATCAGCATAGCAATGGAAGAGGACACCATGATGACGGAGGATCGACCCCAGGGGAAGGTAGACAATGAAGAGGAGTGGACCCAGTACTGACCCCTGGGGGACACCCTGTGCAACTGCAGCACTTTTGGACCTGTGGTTCTCCAGCTGCACAAACGGTTGTCTATTAGCGAGATAGGAAGAGAACCAGGAGTGTGTAACACCAGTGATCCCAATGCCAGGCAGGCGCTCCAGGAGTACTGAGTGGGAGATGGTGTCAAAGGCAGCACTAAGGTCAAGGAGGATGATGATGGATAGTAGTCCTGAGTCAGCTGCACAGAGGAGGTCGGTGATTTTAACCAGAGTTGTTTCGGTGCTGTGTTTCCTCAGAATTGCTTCTCTGCTCTTTGCAGATGATGTGGTTCTGTTGGCTTCTTTAGACTGCGACCTTCAGCACGCGCTTGAGTGGTTTGCAGCCGAGTGTGAAGCGGTCGGGATGAGTCAGCACAATCCAAGTCTGAGGCCATGGTTCTCTGCCAGAAAACGGTGGAGTGCTCTTTCCAGGTTGGGAGTGAGTTGCTGCCTCAAGCGAGGGAGTTCAACTATCTCAGGGTCTTGTTCACGAGTGAGAGAAAAATGGAGCGTGAGATTGACAGGCGGGTTGGTGCGGCGTCAGCAGTAATGCGGGTGTTGTACCTGACCGTTGTGATGAAGAAGGAAGGTTTATCAGTCGGTCTACGGTCCAACCCTCACCTATGGTCATGAGCTTTGGGTACTGACCGAAATAACAAGGTCGCAAATACAAGTGGCTGAAATGAGTTTCCTCCGTAGGGTGGCTGGGCTCAGCCTTAGAGATAGGGTAAGGAGCTCGGTCATACGGAGGGAGCTCGGAGTAGAGCCGCTGCTCCTTCGCGTCGAAAGGAGCCAGATGAAGTGGTTCGGGCATCTGATTAGCATGCCTCCTGGGCGCCGTCCTTTGGAGGTTTTCCGGGCACGCCCTACTGGTTTTTCTTGTTAACAATCTTTAGTTTTGTTTGGGGACAACATTGGTTCATGTTTTGCATAAAAATCTTTATAAACTCATTATATGACTTATTGACATCTTGGGACTCAAACACAAATTTTCATTTTTTAAGTTCAGATTTAATTTGTAAATAGAACTTTAATTTATTTTCTGCTTTAATAGATAGGTCTCTCGTGCTTTATGAGATACAGGTTATTTTCCACAAATAGAGAAAATTGGCAAGTGATCACTGACATCTGAAATAAAGGCACCACTATGATATTCCAAATCTAAAACGTTAGTTAAAATGTTATCGATTAGAGTTTCAGTGTTATCCTATCCTATATATAGTTGAAATATACAGTATGCTATAACTGCTACACAGACAATATTTGATTCAGACAAAGTAGTTACCTTATGAATGTCTTTATGAAGTGGCTTTGATAATGCTTAATGTGAAGGTTTCATTACTCATATGTAGAACATTTATATATAGCTTTATAATCAAATCCATATTATAATATGTTTTATGTCATATAACGGCTTAATTAATGCTTTATAATGCTACATTAGCACCACTTTAAGTGAAGTGTTACCAAAAGACTTGTTAAGGAAAAACTGTTGTTTACATGTCCAGGGTCTACATAATTGTAATAATATATTATAAAATAGATTACTAAACTATTTTCTTATTGACTGTATGAATTAAGGGAATTGTTTGAGTCCTACCACATAAGCTAGCTTCCTAAACCCAAGCAGGGTTCAAGGTGTGGTTCTATTTTAGTAATGGTAAAATAACAGTATTTTAATAAAAAGTATTGTGGTAACCACAGCCCACTACTGAGCCTATAGAAATTGAAAAGTTGTTGCAGTCCATAAGCATTGTCTAATCGTATGTTTAAAGATTTCTACACCTGCACAGAAAGTTAGAATGTGTTTATACTTTCTAATGTAATTAGTATTTCAGACTCCAGCGTACCTTTTGAATGGGATATCCTCATGCTCTGGCTGCTGGGTGGTGGGGTGTAGGACGCACTTGCCACTGTCAATCTCTACACGGACATCTAACTCAAAGTCAATGTTCCTCTCAGTGGGTGGGCTCATGAAGCTGCGGTTGGTGGGCGTACCAGGCCAACGTTCACTAAACAGCTGGCTGACGGCTGCAAAACCTGAAGCTTTCCTGTGTGGTGGTTGACTGGAATGTGGAAGACAAAGTAAAATGATATCATACAACATTACATGATAAAAATAAACTTGAAGGTAGAGGACAAATCCAAAAAAGATGAAAATAAGTAACTGCAGGATGAGAAAAATACTAGCAGCTACATGGTTATAGAACAGCAGCTGGACTGACAGTTAATAATTGATATGTACTGCATGGATGTTTTTATACAGTAAATATTCAGAACATTTATAATAAAAAGCAGATGACTTACAGAGGCCTTCTGATGTAGCTGCTAGGTCTCTCACGGTCAAAATCTTCCTCCTTGTCTGAGTCCTCAGAGGAAGAAGAGGAGAGCTCGTCGTGTCTTACATCCTCGTGCTGGAAGGGAAGGGTGGGTGAGAAGACGGCGGGGGTAGCGGGAGCACTGAAAACTGGGTACTGGCCTTCGCTAGCAGATAGGAAGTGATGAAGATGAGGGTGGTGATGAGGATGGAGTGGTTCGTCAACGGTGAACAGGTCCATCTCTGTCTCCTCTGGGAACTTCAGTGGCAACGTTCAAAGAAAAGGGGTAAAATTAGATTGCCAAGAACTCAAAGTTGAGCACTATTTTGATATACTAATTTGAGTTCAGATAAAAGAACCAACCCACCCATTCCCTACTTAAAGACATCAGTGAAAATTAATGATATAATACAGAGATAATAGGGTCAATGACATGATGTTCAATGTAAGTGTCCTAGTCAACCAGAAACCATGAATTATTAGTAACATCTGTGATACTCTAAACACGCACACTGCACCCTACAACCTTGGGTTGCAGTCTGACAACATGGACAGATATGAGAAGAGCAGTGAAGAAGGCAAAAAGGGACTATGGGAAGAGATAGGAATTATTTTATCAAGAACATAATTCAATAAGTATGTGTCAGAGTTTAAGACTACAAAGGGAAGTGTGTATTTGTGATTAATACATTGACTGACTCCCTTATTTGGATTCCATGTTTATGTTGTTCAGGTTATTTATCTATCAACAAAAAATTTATTAAAACAATTTAATTAAAACAAACACAATTATTTGTCCAATTCTATGTGTGGAAACACAGATTTGAGCATTGCACAGACTTTGTATGTCTTGAAACAGCGGTTTGGAAATGCAAGTTAGACTGTGTTTGTTTGCAAATTGTGAAGAGTACATTTGTAGATTGGTTACACCCATGGAGGAGTAGTGCCAAAATTCTGAACCAAATGCGAAACAATCTACATATAGAATAAGACCCTCATTCACAGAGAAATCACTTTGTATTCATTCAGATTCTGGTTTTGAAGTACGAGTCATTTAAGATAGATTTTGAATCTATTTGTGGATCGTATTTTATATTTGCGGACCATGAGTTGGTTATTTGTGGATTTTGAATCCATTTGAGGATCGTGCTTTACATTTATGGATCATGAAGAGTTTGTGGATTTCAAATCTATTTGTAGTTTGTACAAATTGTACTATATATTTGTGACTCAGTCTGTGGATTTAAAATTATTTTGACATGAATTTACCCCTATATTGCACCAGAATTCCAGAAATATACACATAATATCACATGACACATTCTCAGGAACAAGTAAATTAACTTCCACCTTTTATTTACCCCACTTGGAAAACGTTAATTGTCATTGACCCAATAGTCAGGGCTTCAGGTTTGTAGATGTCTTTAAGTAGGATGGTGGCTTAACTGATGACACACTGGTAAGTCTAGCATCTAATTGTGCTATTATGTATTTAAGTGTGCACCAACAATGACAAATACAGAATTTTTGCAAGGTAATATAAAGAAGAACTTAGTACACAGAATGCTTTCAGCTTAAAGGAGCTGGAAGATAATGTTCTTCAAGTTGATAGAACAAAGTTAGTATGAGCGGTGAGAAGGAAAATTAGGGAGGATATTAGGACAAAAACACCTCAACAGCAGGAAGTCAGAAACATACCTGATTTTACGACACAACTACAGAAAATGTTTACTTTAACAACTTGATCTATTTAAGCACCCTACTCCAAACTATCATGGCAGAAAATGTGTTAAGACTTTACCTTACAACTGATTTTACCAAAACATATAAGCATTGAAGAAAATCAAAAAGGGAAGACAACCACTGACTAATCAAGTAGTACTGATCCTGTAGCGTCACTGGATTGTTAGTTGTCTTCAATAGGTCCAAGGATTATTTGCTAGTTAGCTGGAACCAATCTTGCAGTTACACAGATTACATTTACACCTGTAATTAGTTGATCTTGACATTACTGGATTGCATCCTGCTTGACTATTCACATTACATCCTGCTAGACTATTCACATTCAAGTGTAAATGTAATTAAGAAGCAACTTACTTCCAGTAGGTTTTGGTAATTCGATTTAAATCAGATCCAGAGTATTATAGATTATTAAAGTTCGTTCAGAAGAACTTGGAGATATTAAATCAGGTAGCTATATTGGGCGTAGAGTTGAAGCAACTAGCCAACTGTCAGACAGTTTACATGCATTGTGCAGCCAATTTATTGAAGTAGTATATTTTCAGTGTCAATAAGTTAACTGACTTAATTTTTATTGAGAATACATGTGAACACTAAACAACGCATTCAATAAAAAGTCTAGTCAATCTGCCAGCCAAACACTTAACTTGACTATTTAGCCCAATTAATCTTTAGTCAAAGGATTAAGAGGCTAGAAAAATACAAGGATAGCGGAGTACAGAGGTTCAGTTTGTATTTGGAAGTAACGTTATTCATGCACTGCTAGGAATAGAAAAAAAAACTGTCGATTGGTAAAACTTCACGACAGGATGGGAATGTGGAGAAATAATCGGAACGTTTGCTCATTATGGAAAACAATGTTGTGCTGAGTAAAGTGCAAAAGCATGAGCCACTAACTACAAATAAGCTGAAGACCATTTAACTTATTACATTTAGTTAATTAAGAAAGCAGGGAATTTGATTAGTTAATGTAGGTCTACTACTTCATATTTGGGCTGAACCCATGCTACTTGAATTAATCCTAAAACAGTGCATTGATAACAAAAAAGCTCTCTCTTGGAATGCAATCAATTTACTCTAGCAATTTCTTGTGGGGACACCATCCTGTCTTGAAGTTGAATGATTAGTTTTTGTTGCATAAATCAGCATTGACCAAGTTAGGAGTAGGCAAGTAGATGGAAATAAATGTTAGTTTTAGAAATAAATTTACATGAGGAATTTTCTTTCATACAAAAAAATACCTTAAACACATCTCCTGGACTGACAGGTCGGTTTGAAGAGTCGAAATCCTGATTATCAAATTTAGTTGAACAAAGAGATATCAATGGAACTCCTCCAAAAAACAGTAGTAAAGGAGCATTTGGGATGGAAAGGTTGTATTCTACAAGTAAAACAGCTACTCTCAGATTTTTTTTTTTATGCAACATAAACTGTCGGTATTACACCAGAACACCTGCCATTTCTAACTGGGGCATAACAGAAGCATAAGAAGGGAGTGCACCGAACTGGCACAGTCCACTTTACATCAAAGAGACAAACGCAGACTATTAGTGTTCCGTTTTTTCTTACAATCGCAGACAATTAGCATTCCAAAAGTCATAAACTAAAACATAAAATCTCCATAATAGTTGGACACCTCAAGTAGGGAAGATCGATATAGTATAATAAACAAACATGCATGCTGACATGATCCGGAATCCTCTGAACAGGATGCAAAATTGAAGACATCGCTAACAAACGTTTTGACAAACCTTGACTAATCAATTATCATCATGGCACTTTATGTGATATTTTTGGGAAAATGCAAATGATTTGCATTACTATGAAAAGTAGAACACTTTTTTTGATGAATGTTTTACATTTTCATAAAGTATTCAACTAGCATAAGGACAAGCATGCAATTATGTCGTACAATGTCACTTACCGTATCCTGGATGCTGAAAGTGACTCTAGGTCCAGGGGACGATGCATCCACCCTGACTTCTGGCAAGTCATCAACATCCCCAATTCTTGAACTAAGAGGAAACAGGCTATTATCAGTTTTTTTACCTTATGTTATGCAATCTACTTTTTTCTTACTTTTGTTTACTTTTGAGAGGCAAGCCAAATTAAGATTAAATTAATACAACGTACATTCAATACCCTCAAAATAAAATACATTTTCATAATCAAAAACACTTAACTGAAGATTTTATGCTCCAATGCACTACTTTAGAATTGCTACGAAGGGTAAACATAAAATACTTTGTGATTTGTCTGCCTTAAAGTTTGGTTTTTATCGGACTAGTCAAGAAAATAACCTTCCTGACAGCAAGGGCACACATCTAGACGGTTTGTAACAAAGCTTGGACACATTACTCAACACAAACATCAAGAACACTGTACACAAAATAAAAAAGCTAATAAGCTAATAAGCGTAGCTAATAATTCTGGTTAAGAATTGTTTGGTCTAATTTTGCTGCACAAGCTTTCTACATGTGACAGTACCATCCGATCATAGGCGAGCGCTTAACAGGGGCTGTAGTTTCTAAAATGCACCGTAAACACAGATTTACAATCTACTCTGCCTATAATGACTGCAGCCACTGAAAGAGCACTAAAGTCAGCAAGCTGTGAGGGGTCATAGAGCAATCATACTATTCTAGTTTTCTACCACCTTGAAAGGGCATAAACGTCACATTTTATAGGATCTATACCAGGCCTCTTCAACTACTTGAAGATTATCGTAATGTAAATTTTGATAAATAAATAATAACCTTTATAAAATTGTATCAAAGTGCATTAATGCATTTATTAACTGGATAATGCCAGTGCAATATGAAATCAGAAATCAATATTAATTGTATAAAATATTATCTCATACATGCCGAATACACGCTGAATAATGCCCTTTATTGTATAACAATGGGCTGTAACGTAATCAATGTAATGATTTTGTTATATAATGGTTATATTATCTTATAAAATAACAGACCAACAGCCACAGAATAATATGTAACTTGCCCCACTCTATATGACCGCTGTTTTACGAATATTTACAATTTGTTGCTGGTTTGTAGAGCGATATGGTTTCTTATAAACATGCTAACTCGTTTTTAAAGTGTGCGAGAGGCTAGCTATAGAGCAGGCAGCCAGTTGAAGATCCCTGATCTATACACTGTAGGTTACTACTAACTCCGACTCACTCACATGAAGTCCACCAAAAGCATCAACCCAACTCTTATCCAACTACAATAACTCTCTGTACGATACCAGATTCACTTTAAAACTTTCTTGCTCACATTCAAAGCCCTCCATTATATGGCAGAAACTTAAACAACTATTTTAAAGTCCCTTGATGCAGATAAACCGCAGTGCTTTGCGTTTTGTAACTGGGGATAGTTTTAGAGCTCATCATTGTACACTGTACAAAAAAGTAGGATGGTCTTCACTTAATGATGGGAGATAAAAACATTGTCTTTTTTCCCCCCATAGGAATCATAGGACACAGGACTATATCACCCTTGAAAGCCCCTAAGTGAAAACTAGCTTTCAGTTGTTTTGCCTTGGATGAACGGATTGAACTGGAATTTAAATTTGAGCAATTTTAATTTAAGCTTTTGTTGGAGGATTTGGGAGGTGAAGAGTGTTTGTGTTTTGGTTGAAACTTAAATATTGTACTGTATTGTAAATTTTGTAAAACGTTTTAATTATTGCCTTATTTTAAATTTTTCTTAATGTTTTTTGTTGTAATTTATATACTCTGCCTTTAAACCGGGCACTGCTGCAAAAGAGACCATGTCTCATTTGGTTACCCCTGTATAAATAAAATATAATAAAAAGTGTCTGACCTTCAGAACCAGACCACCTCTCATTCTTTGCGCTCCTCATCATCTGCCACATTTCAAAGCGCTACAACAACATTTTGATTACATAATAAAATATATACAATATTGATAAATGCTTAAACAGAAAAACAGAGAGAAATTGAAAACTAGAAAATGCATTTCCATGAGAAAATGCGGATGTGATGCGTCCAGTGATTGGACTGACCACACAAGTGGATTGTGCTACAGACCCTGTTTAAACGTGTCTTGGGCGAGCGGCTCACCTACTCAGTTATAAACATTTAGGCCCAGATTCCCGTACAGAGATTAAGCCTAGTTCTAGACTAAATCTCACTGTCAATGGAGATTCAATATTTTTTAGTCTAGGACTTCGCTTAATCCCTATACGGGAAACCGGGCCTTAGTGAGTTATTGTTAAAGAGAGTTATGATTCTTGCGCGTTTTTTCTGTGAAGAACTATTAGTAGCCCATTAGTATTCAAAAACACACCAATTCCTGACTGATCATTAGTTTTGTGATTAAGAATCAGAGCTTATTTATTATTTTTTGTTTATTTATTGACACCAAAGGCTTATCAAGCCCTTAAATTAATAAAATAAACCTATGTCTATTTTGGCTGAGCATCAATCTCCAAATGAATCCATTCCGCTTTCATTGCGTGACAATAGCCAATTAAAAAGTCCATCCCAGGTTTTGCTCGTTACCTTGCTGTGGCAGAAGCTTGTCTTGGCTCTCGTCAAGACAATATCGATCTGACCAGACGACATTTACTAGCTAAAGTTTGTTCATAGGTTCTTCTATCAGCATGCTCACATTGTTTTGAAGCAAGAGGCAAGTGGCCGTAAATGTACATTACATAGTGAATCCAACTTGTTAATCAAAACATTATACAGTGCTGTGAAAAAGTATTTGCCCCCTTACAGATTCCTTCTGTTTTTGCTTCTTTGTCACACTTAAATTTTTCAGATCATCAAACAAATATTAATATCAGACAAAGACAACCTGAGGGAATACAAAATGCAGTTTTTAAATGATGATTTCATTTATTAAGGGGAAAAAAGCTATCCAAACCAACCTGGCCCTATGTGAAAAAGTAATTGCCCCCTAAACCTAATAACTAGTTGTGCCACCCTTGGCGGCAACAACTGCAATCAAGCGTTTGTGATAACTGGCAATGAGTCTTTCACATCACTGTGGAGGAATTTTGGCCCACTCTTCTTTGCAGAATTATTTTAATTCAGCCACATTGGAGGGTTTTCAAGCATGAACGGCCTGTTTAAGGTCATGCCACAGCATCTCAATCGGATTTAAGTCCGGACTTTGACTAGGCCACTCCAAAACTTTCATTTAGTTTTTTTTAAGCCATTCAGAGGTGGACTTGCTGGTGTGCTTCTGATCATTGTCCTGCTGCATAACCCAGGTGCCCTTGAGCTTAAGGTCCCGAACTGATGGCCGGACATTCTCCTTCAGGATTTTCTGGTAGAGAGCAGAATTCATGGTTCCATCAATTACGGCAAGTCGCCCAGGTTCTGAAGCAGCAAAGCAGCCCCAGACAATCACACTACCACCACCATGTTTGACTGTCGATATGATGTTCTTTTCCTAAAATGCTGTGTTAGTTTTACGCCAGATGTAACGGGACGACGCACACCGTCCAAAAAGGTCCACTTTTGTCTCGCCAGTCCACAGAATATTTTCCCAAGTCTTGGGGATCATCAAAATGTTTTTGGGCAAATGTGAGACGGGCCTTTGAGTTCTTTTTGGTCAGCAGTGGTTTTCGCCTTAGAACTCTCCCATGGATACCATGTTTGCCCAGTCTCCTTCTTATTGTTGAATCATGAACACTGACCTTAACTGAGGCAAGTGAGGCCTGCAGTGCTTTAGATGTTGTTCTGGGCTCTTTTGTGACCTCCTGGATGAGTCGTCGATGCGCTCTTGGAGTAATTTTGGTACGCCGGCCACTCCTGGGAAGGTTCACCACTGTTCCATGTGTTCTCCATTTGTGGATAATGGCTCTCACTGTGGTTCGCTGGAGTCCCAAAGCCTTAGAAATTGCTTTGGAACCCTTTCCAGACTGATAGATGTCAATGACTTTGTTTTTATCTGTTCTTGAATTTCTTCAGATCGGGGCATGATGTGTTGCTTTCTGAGATCTTTTAGCCTACTCCATGTTGTCAGACAGGTTCTATTCAAGTGATTTCTTGATTCTACAGTTCTGGCAGTAATCAGGCCTGGGTGTGGCTAGTGAAATTGAACTCAGCTTTCCAAAAAATATGGTTAATCACAGTTAATTCATGATTTAACAAGGGGGGGCAATTACTTTTTCACATAGGGCCAGGTTGGTTTGGATTGCTTTTTTCCCTTAATAAACGAAATCATTATTTAAAAACAGCTTTTTGTATTGACTCAGGTTATCTTTGTCTGATATTAAAATTTGTTTGATAATCTGAAACATTTAAGTGTGACAAATGTGCAAAAACAATCAGTATCTGTAAGGGGGCAAATACTTTTTCACAGCACTGTATATTAAAGTAGCCGGCTTGATGAGAATACTCAGTCAGCTGTTTGGCAGGAAACTGGTGTTTTATCGAAGACCGATTCCCCATCGAGATATGGTTCCCCACAGCCCCGCCCCCGTCCAAACAGCGAAGGAAGCCCACATTCACAAAATGCTAGCCCCCAAGCAGTGCTCGCACAGCTGAAATACATACTATGGAGAGCGCTAAAGCTCAAAACTAACTTCTTAGCCAGTTTTATCTGTAGAACGTTGTATTCTATAAGTGATCTATGTCACTGTCTAGTTATATTTTTAAAATATAAATATAAACCTATGTTTGTTGCATCATTATTGACACAACCAATAACTGTTATTTCTTTCAATAAATAATATTATAATTATGAGAGAGATTTAATTTTGAAAGTAGGAGGGCTCTGTTACTATATAAAACAGCGGAGAAATTTACTGTCAGATAGCATTCTAGAAGTGATCGGCGTCACTGTCTAGTTAGATTTTTTAAATGTCACATTCTGACACAAGAGATTGAGTCATTGATGCAGTTCACAACTGGTGTTTGGCCTAATAGCCAAGAGAGTCGGTATACAAAGGTAACAACAAGCAAATACATAACATCAACGCTAGATGGCGGTATATGACAGTGAAAAAACTCCCCATTAATTTCATTAGAGGCCAAAAAGGATAAAAAAGGATAAAAAAAATATATAAAACGGGAACCGATCACTTAGCTATGTGTAAGCGCACTGAACGCACGGGGCGGCCATTGAGCGGAAGTTAGTTTTGGGGTTATGGAGAAGCAGGCTGTCCCAGACCTGAGACAACGGGAGGGTCTGAAGGGTATGATTAGCTCTTGGAGGCTAGAGGGGGCATTGCCACTGGAGCATGCCAGCAAAGGGATTCTGAAGTTGATTCTTTGGAGATATTTTTGAGCCGAAAAAATTTGACTTTGCATGATATGGTCATCAAAGTTCAAGTTCGAATCAAACTTGACGCCCATGTTTGAGATGGAGGAGGAGAGAGTGATGTTCTGGCAATGGTGAGGTGGATATAGGGGGAGTGCTGTACTTGGTGTGGGGTACTAACAGGTAAAGCTTCTGTCTTGCTGCTGTTCAGTTGGAGAAGATTCTCATTTATTCATTCCCTTATTTCCTCCAGGCCGGTGTTCAGGCCAGTGAAGACAGCAGATGGACTAGGTGCCGTTTTGAGTATAGCTGTGTGTCATCAGCATAGCAATGGAAATATATTCCACGCTGGGTGATGACCCGGTCAAGAGGGAGAAAGTATAAAATGAACAGCATGGGACCTTGAACAGAGCCTTGGGCGACTCCGCAGGTGAAAGTGTTTGTCCGGGAGTTAGATCCCCGGAAGAAACAAACTCAGTTCTTACAGCAGTCTGAAGAGCTGGGGGTATAGTGCAAGATCGGATGGAGTGGTTGACAATCCGGGTGATAAGAAGACTGAGGGCAGAAGCACCAGACTAAAGCAGGGCAGTTGGAATTGGTTCCAGTACACAACTTGTGGGTTTAATTTTGCGGAGAATAACCTCTATCTCTTCTACTAAAGATTCAGAGGAAAAGGTGAGAGGCTGAGGTGGTGGAGACAGAGGGACAGGAATGAAGATGAACTGAGTAGTGGAAACAGATGAGGATTTGGAGGGTATTTTGGCTGATGAGGTTGGAGTAAAACAGTGACCGAGCTTCTTTCAGGGCAGTGGAGTATTCTTTTTGGTGGTTGCGATAAGTCATTTCGTGGACAGTGAGGCCAGAGCTTTGGAGACGACGCTCCAGACCAGCGGATTTCATTTTCCTAAGTACAGGGGTATACCATGGAGCAGAAAAGGATAAAGCGACTATCCGTGACATGATGGGGGAATGGACGTTGAATATGCTGCTAGAAATGTCAGTTCCATAGAAACAGCCTTATGGTCCGATGTCCCTAGGTCATTTACTTGAATGTTGTTGATGGGGACTGAGTCAGTGATGACCAGGTCAAGTGTGTACCCCCTCATGTTGCTTGAGGTCATCCATCCATCCATCCATTAGCTATACCACTTATCCTTTGCAGGGTCGCGGGGGGGCTGGAGCCTATCCCAGTTGACACAGGGCGAGAGGCGGGGTACACCATGGACAGGTCGCCAGTCTATCACAGGGCCGACACATAGGGACAGACAACAACTCACACTCACATTCACACCTACGCGCAATTTAGGGTCACCAATTAACCTGCATGTTTTTGGACTGTGGGAGGAAACCGGAGTTCCCGGAAGGAACGCGCGAACACGGGGAGAACACGCAAACTCCACACAGAAAGGCCCTTGGGTCAGGTGAGGTTGAACCCAGGACCTTCTTGCTGTGAGGCAACAGTGCTAACCACCGAGCCACCATGCTGCCAATTTGCTTAAGACAATCTAACAGACTTCAAAAGTAGGGGAGTCCACATGGATCTTAAAACCTCCAAGAATCACAGTATTAGTTGAAGCTGAGCAGAGTGAGGTGAGAATATTATAATCTTAGGATTAAAAGATGGATTGGGTTTAGGGGGGCGGTATTCAAGAAGAATGTTCATGGAGTAGGGGGGTTTGCATTTAAGGGCAAGACATTCAAAAGAGGGGCACGGGGGACAATTTGAACTGAGTGTGATAAATGATTGCTAAACCACCGCCAAGGCCAGAGCTACAAGCCTTTTCTAAATAACAGTAACCAGGAGGGCAGGAATCATTAAGGGCTAAGTAATCCATAGGCTTGTGCCATGTTTCAGTTAGGCAAAGGATGTTAAGATTTTTGTCCAAAGTATGATCAAGTAGCAGGAGACATTTGTTGCTCAAAGACTGAGCATTCAGTAGTTCAACGCTGTAGATGTGATGGTAGCAGCACCACTCTGCAGAGTTCGTAATACAGTCAAATCCGCTCCTCGTTTTCCAACAAGTTAAGAGACCCAAGCCCTCACAGAATTTCCGACAATGGTAGTTGTACGGCTCCTGGTACGGCTGGGAGTGCGAGTGGGGCGTGGATTACTAAGTAAAAAAAAAGAATAGGTTTGAGTGTTTAGTGGCCATAGTCATGTTAGAGCTCTGACTCACGCCGGGTGTCCACTGGCTGCAAAGGCTAGTGCGACGCTGTGTCCACCTGAACCGAATTTCTCCGCGGTCACCATGCATTTATGCTCCCCTGCACTTTTGTAATCATATTGAGAGCTGATCTATATCATGGGTAATTAAATAACTTAATTGTTCCTGACAACTGTACGCTAAATGTAGCCCTATGTCCACTTCTTGAGCAGATATATGGTAATTTGTTCATTTTTGTAAATGGTGTCTGAATGGCCACAACATAGACAAAGAGTATTTTAAAAGTATTTGGATAAAAAGAGGAATCATATTTCTTTAATTTTGAGGCAGCTAAAGCTTGCACAGCCACCTGGTCCAAACAGATCAGCAATGATCTCTACCAGTCAAAGCGTTGAAAATGGAGGACATAATTTGAGCATGGGGGCCTTTTACAATAGCAAGAGCCACTAAAGGGTATATAACAAACAAAATCAAAGTGCTTGGCTGTGGGGTGATGAAAAAGTAGTTTTTTCTTATTCTATGATATTTCTTAGTGACTTATCTTGCTCTTTATTGCTTTCAGACAATAAGTAATGATAGTAATGTCCATGTTTCCTTATAAAATAAATCGATTAGCGGGTTATGAGGCTACTAAACCTATTCAGAGAACAAGAAATGTCTCCTGTCCGTAAACTAGGCCTCTCCGGAAAATGGATACAAGCACATGCATTTATTTCCAGCTACAGTAAGACTAAATATACTATATATTTACATATACAGTGCATCCGGAAAGTATTCATACCCCTTCACTTTTTCTGCATTTTATTATGCTACAGCTAATTCTAAAATGGATTAAATAAAAAAAAATTCTCAACATTCTACACACAACACCGCATAATGACAAATGAAAAACGTTTTTTAGAATTTTTTGCAAATGTATTAAAAATAAAAAAATAAAAAATATCACATGTACATAAGTATTCACACCCTTTGCTGTGACACTCAGAATTGAGCTCAGATGCATCCCGTTTCCACTGATCATCCTTGAGATGTTTCTACAACTTGATTGGAGTCCACCTGTGGTCAATTCAATTGATTGGACATGATTTGGAAAGGCACACACCTGTTTATATAAGGTCCCACAGTTGACAGTGCATGTCAGAGCACAAACCAAGTTATGAAATCCAAGGAATTGTCTGTAGCCCTCCGAGACAGGATTGTATCGAGGCACAGATCTGGGGAAGGGTACAAAAGAAATTTCTGCAGCATTGAAGGTCCAAAGAGCACAGTGGTCTCCATCATTCGCAAATGGAAGACGTTTGGAACCACCAGGACTCTTCCTAGAGCTGGCCGCCTGGCCAAACTGAGCAATCGGGGGAGAAGGACCTTGGTCAGGGAGGTGACCAAGAACCCGATGGTCACTCTGACAGAGCTCCAGTGTTCCTCTGTGGAGATGGGAGAATCTTCCAGAAGGACAACCATCTCTGCAGCACTCCACCAATCAGGCCTTTATGGTAGAGTGGCCAGACGGAAGCCACTCCTCAGTAAAAGGCACATGACAGCCCGCATGGAGTTTGCCAAAAGGCACCTAAAGGACTCTCAGACCATGAGAAACAAAACTCTCTGGTCTGATGAAACCAAGATTGAACTCTTTGGCCTGAATGCCAGGCGTCATGTCTGGAGGAAACCAGGCACAGCTCATCACCTGGCCAATATCATCCCTACAGTGAAGCATGGTGGTGGCAGCATCATGCTGTGGGGGTGTTTTTCAGCGGCAGGAACTGGGAGACTAGTCAGGATCAAGGGAAAGATGAATGCAGCAATGTACAGAGAGATCCTTGATGAAAACCTGCTCCAGAGCGCTCTGGACCTCAGACTGGGGCGACGGTTCACCTTCCAACAGGACAACGACCCTAAGCACACAGCCAAGATAACAAAAGAGTGGCTTCGGGACAAGTCTGTGAATGTCCTTGAGTGGCCCAGCCAGAGCCCAGACTTGAACCCGATTGAACATCTTTGGAGAGGTCTGAAAATGGCTGTGCACCGACGCTCCCCATCCAACCTGATGGAGCTTGAGACGATCTGCAAAGAAGAATGGGAGAAACTGCCCCAAAATAGGTGTGCCAAGCTTGTAGCATCATACTCAAGAAGACTTGAGGCAGTAACTGCTGCCAAAGGTGCTTCAACAAAGTATTGAGTAAAGGGTAAAGGGTGTGAATACTTATGTAAAAAAATTTTTTTTAATCCATTTGCAAAAAATTCAAAAAAACTTTTTTCACTTTGTCATTATGCGGTATTGTGTGTAGAATGTTGAGAATTTTTTTTATTTAATCCATTTTGGAATTAGGCTGTAACATAATAAAATGTGGAAAAAGTGAAGGGGTATGAATACTTTCCGGATGCACTGTATATATATACTATATATATCTAAATAATTTGGATCATAAAATGTGTTCAATGGATTTCAAGGTTTTAACAGTGTAGAGTGTGGTGAGTAACATTTAAAATTATGGGAAGTAAATGTCAGATTTAAATGAAGTGTTGTCTTGTTAAGATTAGCTTAATATTTGTGATGTCAGAATGAGGGAAGATGTAAGGGAATGTTTCCTAATAAATCAAACACATTGTTTGTCATATTTAAATATTAAATCAATAAATATTTCAAGAGATTGTTCCAAATTGTTTAAAACAAACACAGAAAAAAATGCAGATCTGTAAGATCGATTCTGCGTCCAATCCAGATTTATATTTAGACTGCGATAGGTTATATTAAACCATATTAGTATAAGGATCTTTGTTTATTTTAGCTCATGGTGCGTTGTAAACGACAGCTACCAATTAGGTGTATGAACATTATAAAAACATTTACACACCGTGTTTTAAAAAATAAACAGGCTAAAATGTCAAATGTGGAGAAAAGCCTTGACGGCAGACAATCACTCCCGCACTTTATCAAGAAGTTGCTTTTGAATGCCATTTAATTTTCACTTACAAAACTATGGCAAAAAAGATCAGAAATAGACACATCAGCTTGTCTGCATACAGAGTGGCATACAGAACAGACTTGTCCGGTTTAGGGATGGATACGGTTATTCGAATATTCGATTATTCTAAATGATGTGGGTATTCGAGTATAGCTATAGCTATTTATTTATATTTTTGCCTAAAGTTCGTTAAATATGAAAAATATTATTCATTAGCTATTTTAATTAAATATTGTTTATTAAATGTGTATATCGATGCCATTTAAAATACCGTATGTAAAAAAGTAGAAAGAAAAATCAATTGCAATACATTAGATACAGTACATTGTGTTCTTCCCGCTTTCCGCATCACATAGTTTAAACTTGTAGACAGCGCACACACTAAAGGCAAGAGAGTGCTCAATGCTAGTTCACTAGATCTTGGACACAAATACATGCGGTGTATAGCGCCAACTCCCCACTCGGAGATCAAAGAAAATCTGTCGAAAGAGTCTGAGTAAGAAATTTTCCTAAATCTCCGACATACAAGTTTTTTCTGTTTTGTTCCTGTTGAATAAATGTACATCATGCATAATTCGAGGCAGGCCCATGCACTGCAAGTGGAGTTCTGTTGCTATCCAGGCCCACCGGCGAGCTAAAAAGTCATGACAGAGGGCAAACAGCTGTCTCAATGCATTAATTTCAAGTGGGTCCTGCAGTCAGTTATGTCAGTCAGTTAGGATAAATTCTGTTTGTTGCTTCTGTGCCCAATCCTCAAGTCAGCAGCCACTGACCAATTTCATCCATATGAGCTTCCTACCCTGGCCTGGGTTTTTACTACACTTTTTTTTCGCAGTAAGTAGGCCTTAGATTTTGGGAATTGCATCATGGAGGTGTAGCCAATGTAATGTTGTTCCATTAGTTTCCATTATTTCAAATTTTCAAAGTGATAAGCTTTGTTTTAAACTAAATTAAATCCTTTAAAAATACTGACAAGGGGGCCAGGCTTGCTTAAGCAGAACCTGACACTTGGAAATCATTGACTACCTCCGTCCTCTAGGAAGCTGGCCTGGCATTGCAATTTAACATACCACCAATACGTGAAAACTTCCAAATCCCAAATGCTAACAAAAAGCTGATTTTTTTATTTGGACAACAAAGGGATTCTGTATGTGTCTGCTGGTAGGGAGAAGACAAAGAAATTGGTGCCCTTTTAAGGGCCAACTTGGGAACTCCTTGAGTTTGCCGGGAGTACTTAAGATGCTAGTGTTTTGTACTCGAAGAACTCGTATCACATTTTCAATACTTACTGGACAAACAGAATTAAGGTTATTGACCAAAGGAGGTAACTTTAAACCATGCTAAGAACCAGGGAAACAAGCTCCAAGTTGAAGCCAGCATACTCCAACTCATACCAACTAAGAAGCAGTCCTCAACATGAGCGCCTCAGCCAGCTGTCCAGCTGCCAGCTACCAACAGGATTGCTCAAGGACAGATACTGATTTAAGACAAGTTATTTCTACAGGACGTCACTCCTACACCCCTTTAAAGTTACTTGTGACTCGCTCGGAGACAAATGGGTAGAGCAATTATCCTGTTAAACATCTGGCCCTGTGTTTGTGTGTGTAGGCTATCAGCTATTTCTGTCTATTAAATCAATATGTTTACAGTATTTTTCTAGTCTCAGTGCTAAATTGTAGGGCACATATGTAGGATTGTTAGTGATTAATCGATAACCGATTATTCTTCATTATGTATTTAATCCATGAAGAATTCTCAAGTAAAACGATTAAATTGAAAATTTTGCTTTTTTTTTCATTAATTTGATCAACGCCAGTTTTGGTTAAAATTCATGGCACAAAATGCAATTTTTGAGGAGAATGCGCAGTGTTAACTTTAAACAGAAGAGGGCTGAACTGCTTAACACTGAAACGAGCGAAGCGAAGTTCAGTGTGGGAGCACTTCACACAAGAGAACAACAAAGGGCATTGCCATCACTGTGATGCGGTTCTGAAATATAACACAAGTACATCAATACATCACCTCAAAAGACAACATTCAAAAAGTTTCAGGGCCAGATGTTTCTATACCCACTATCACCGCAGTGCTAGCGAGACGAACGTGATGATCGACGGCCGGAGGTAATTACCCAAAGAATATGCAACGTAGTTGTAAGCAACATGGTGCCAATCAACACTGTTGACGGCAAGGGTTTTGGCAAGCTCTTTCATAGAGCCAGCGTATCACAACTCATTTAGAGTCACCATTATAAGCCATTTAGAAGCACGCTAGTTTACAAAAACAAACACTTTGTACTCAGTCATGAATACAATGTAGCAACTTTATGCATTCATGTAGTTTTAGCTGATTGGGTAACTGAACAATATTAAACTCCCATCATAAGTGTAGAAAGCATTGTTTCAATTAAAATGTCAGAGGTCTCCTTTTTTTAACTCAGATTTCATTCGTTGACATGAGCAAGAGGAAAGCATGTGACATTCGTAAATGTTTTTGCAGTCAAAAAATAATTCTAAGTTGAGAGTACTAAGTTAGAGATGGTAATACTTTAAATATTCAATGTATGCATGGCACCAATTGTTATAAAAAGCTGTAATTTATCTACTGTTGTATTAAGGATACAGCGAAAGAACAAGATGACAGGGAGACTGATAGTTCAGAGGTAGAGGTGAGTGAGAAAGGTGGCTGCACTGAATGGCATTTGCAGTAATGCCAGTTTGTTGGGCATATAGTACTACATACACTGAGATTATACAACAACCATAGTTCCCAGCTGTTCCCAGCTAACATACTCATGCACTAATAGTGTTCCAAACACGCGCCCCTCCATTAAATTGTCTATAGGAACCCGTTTTCGCTCGGGAGAAAATAAAAGTTGACCCCCCCGATTGTCCTCTTATAATTCGCACTCTGCTTGCTACTAAAGCACAAGAGGCCAAGCAGCTTCAAACACAACTACCAACTTACAACCTCATACAGTTGCAAAATAAGATAGAACTCAGTGTGTGGGATGTTCGAAAGGCTGGTCGAACAACGGTGACCTGTGACCGCTATTCTTTCAGATCGCATGGTGACCAAACTCCAAGATGCCAGGGTCCTCGAATTGAAGGATGAATACTGGCGGCTCATGGAGGGCATAGCGCCTTTGTTGGCATTACTTAGGTGTGCACCTAGGGTTATGTCAGCCGAAAAAAGGTCTCAATCTCCAACACGTACCTAATCACTCTCAATCTTATCAACACCCATCTAATTAGACAAGAAAACATCAGCAAAGTAGCGGAGTTGAAGGGCAAAGTGCGGACTTCGCTTTTGCGAACGGTAATAATGTCAAAAATAATTCAGGGAATCATTATAACCCAAACCTGAATGTAATTATTGTAGTGAACTTTTAGTTTGTCTGAGATTCTAAATGAAAATAAAATAATGAAATAAAATAAAATAAAGAAAGACTAACATTACAAAGTCTGTTAGTATCTACAGTCCTACTAAAGTCGTAGAATACCAAAATCTGCGTTTCACATCGCTGCTTATTGATAATCTGTTTATTTGAAATGGGTTCAGTCAGATGACTTGTTATCAACACCACAGATAATCGCAACTATACCTGCGCCATTGGTCCCATCGGAACGGGTATTTTCAGCAGATATTCTGATTGTAAACAGGCTGCGCAAACGACTCACCCGAACACATTGACATGCATGCTTATTTTCCTTTCAAACGGAAATAGTATTAATGCTTTTTCAACTAGGTAAGTACAACACTTAAGTTTTGATAATTGTTTGTTATCTTAAATTACCCATTTGCAATGTTTGTAAATGGTCCGTAATGGTGAAAATGGGCGTATTTTCAGCAATGTTAAAAGACAGCTTTGAGACAATTTTTTTCACACGCTAGATTCAACTTTTTTTAGAACAATTAATTGATGTTTGTTAATTAACGTTAGCAATGAATTGATCATGAAAATTCCAGAATTTTTGCAACACTACACATATGGTTAATAAAATGATTGGTATTCATCATGATTGACCACAAATAGCCGACTATTCGATGATTCGATCTAGGGATGCTGACTGCCAATCTCACAATCAAATCCTCGCAAAACGTGGTTATGAAACAAGGATCACTCCAGTAAAGCTATATGGTGGTGCTGAATGTCTGATTGCTTGGTTTTCCTTCAATAAATCACAATATTATATACCTATAGCCTATTTGGATATAAATATCAGCCTTACAGTAAATTAAATCAGTTATTTGAGCACATTTTCACGCAGACTGAAAAAGTCATGGTCACATCTTGTGGAAACAATTAAAACCGTTAAAGGGTCAAAAAACAAGATTTGACAATCAGAAGACCATAGGCAAGACTTAACCAATCAGATTTGACTATGTAAATTCTTAGTCTGGGACACCCCTAGTATTCATATTCCAATATTGTGTTTGTTATCTTTTCTAAGCTGCATTTAATGTCTTAATTATACAAATATTCTTGTACACAGTTGATTCTTCGTAACTTAATTTACGGAAAATTATCTAACATAATTCAAAAGTTAACACAGTATGTGTTGAAATGTAAATTGAAATGTGTACTGTTTGAACAGTGGTATAATTTTGAGAAACCAAAACACAAAGATGAATATTCTTTGAATATGCTACTATAGTTACCTGCTTGTTCTTAACTTAAGCCTGTACAAATATCAATTGATAAATACATCATTGAATGTGATTGACAGTCCAATGCAGTGAACCATTAGAGTGGGCACTGATGCTCCTAGCACACCATTTAAATTTGTCTCAGCGGTAAATGTCTGACATTGGCCCAGCCTGTTTTGTCACACAAATGCATTTCAAGATGGGCATGCTAAATAATTTGGATTCTCACGTTCAAATTACATTGGTTACCAATACATAGCAACTCGCCATTCAAGTTCCAGTGTGATCTTGCAAGGACATTGGATGCAGCTGTTTTGCATTACCTTTGTCTTTCCATCCTTTTGAGTGGAGGGCGGCCTGCTGCGGCAGAGATGCTCTTAGATCGATTATAGCTGGGTTTATAGCCCAGGCCCCACTTGTCTTTTAGAGATGCAGCCTGAATGAAAAATCAAAATAGTATTATCTTTGTTTCATACAGAATTTTCTATTCTCAAAGTGAATTCTCTAGATAGGAAAAAAATATTGCACATTGCACATGGTCTCACTCTCATGCTGGAACGCCTTAGTTTCTTCCGAACGTCTCTTCTGATGTCGTTGACAGCCACAGACTCCAGCTGCTGGTAGCGTTGAATTTCCTGGTTAATGGTGCCCTCACTGGCACCGAGTTTCCTAAGATTGGTAAAGATACATTTTTTTATTAAATCACAATGAATTCTAATTTGCCTATCATCTTATACGAGGATAGGGACACAGTAATTAATGTTCTTTTCAAAGGCACCCTGTAACATTCTTTTTCTTTTCTATTCGTTGCTAAAAATGAATTCCTCTCAAAATGTTGACATTCATTGATGTGTAAAATGCTTTTGAGTAGAGGACTAGGTTCCTTTGTTAACACAAAGAGACATTTGTGCACTTCTTCCGTTTCAGGTATTTTTCTAGTAATGAAGTAGGAAGTCTTCTGGCTGGAACTTTTAACATTAAAAGCACCAACATCTGTGGGATTTCACAGCTCTTACTTTAAGTCATCAATGACCTTGGCCTGCTCGTTTAGCTCTCGGATATCCACGAGCCTCTTGGTAAACTTCCGACCTCGCGTGTCCATCACTTGGTTCCCAACCATCATTTGACGTTTTGGGTCAATGGGCTCCTGTTATAAACACAAAATTCATTAACATTGCAGCCACATAACTGTAAACTAAAATCTGACATTTCATAGCTTTCACCTATTATTGAAGGTAGAATTAGTCTATATATATCTATATACATATATACATATATACACACACACACATATATATATATATATAGGGCAGTCAAAGTTAACCCAATTTTAATGTGTCAACACAAATTTTTTTAACACCACAGATTTCTTTTAAGCAATTAACACAGTCGTTAATCGGACAGCAACCAGCAAGCAATGTATAAAGAAAATTGTATTTTTAAATGGCAAGCTCAGCTACAAACCCTGCCAAATGGGTCTGTCGACAAGACCAAAGTTATTTGCAGGTACTGTCAATTTAATTCAGTTACTACCGGAAAACAGCTCATCTTAAATACCATTTGCTAGCCAAGCACACAACTAATGCAGACAGTCCCATTAGCCCAGAAATATCTTCCTTGCAAGCCTTTATATTTCCCCATGTGACTCAGGTTGGACACAATTACATTCTGGTTTTCTTAAGAGGTGTGAGTGAGCTTTAATCCTGAAGATACGGAACATTTAGCTGACTAACATACCTGTTATATGATGAACGTAATGTTAAATTCAGAACGCATAAATTTAAATGATGTCAAATTTAGCAGGCTTGAGTTTACCATGTTATGATCTGAGCTTTTTTTTAAGCTAAATGCAGTACTGTGAGGGTTTCTGGATAATATCTGTTTTGTGGAGTTAATTGATTTCCAATAATAAATACATTTGTATAAAGCAAGGATATTTTGTAAGAGTATCAAAAACATGAAAAATAAAATTTTCTTTGTCAATTTTGAACAGATTAAAGATTTGCGATTAATTTGCGATTAATCATGATAAACTATGGACACATGCGATTAATCGTGAATACATTTTTTAATCCCTTGACACCCCATTACGCCCAAGCCTGATCTACACAGCAGGCCCAAGCCACGTCTAGTTGGTGCTTTCTTAAATTTCAACATTTCTGGTGAATCAATCTCACCACATCTAAATAATAAAAAGAAGATATATCAATTGAAGTAAGGAACATAATTAAACAAAATTGTTGTCTGTTTTGTATAATTGGCAAGTTCAGTTTTTACTAGTCTGGGCTCTGCTGTTGAAACTAGGCTTAAGCAGGCAGCGTTCCACCACCAACAAAACACCTTTAGGAAACAACTGTTAAGATCAGGCAAAAAATGATGTCACTTGGCATATCAAATCCAGCATTTCTGCAGGAAAACTGGCAAGATTAACCCCTATCGACACCCTGAAAGTGATTGATCGGCGAGAGCAAAGACGTAATATGTTGTCTGACTACATACACATCCCCAGGAGAGGGGTCGGGGGACCCTGGAAGAGCTCGCTCTGGGGCGAGGTGTAGCACAGTTAAGGTAGTCTGCTGGACCTGAGACACTCTGGGGGCTAGGTCTTAGACCCAGAATATGGTTTACCAGACGCTTCCGGAATGTGAGCCGTGGGCTGACCTCTCCCTCAGGACTCTGAAAATAATGGTGAGTGAACAAATGGACAGGCTCTACTAAGTTCTGGAGCTTGGTGGTTATTGGAGGAACTGAATCATTTGGATCAGGCATATTCAGTATACGGTAAGCCTGATGCTATCCGATTACATTCAACATGTTCCAACAGGTGAGTTCCAAAAACATCAGGAATCTAAACAAATCAGAAAACACTAATGCATAGATGTAGGAAAGTGCATGCATGGACAACACATGGGATACATAGGGTTATGGTAACATTCTGACTCACTATGTGGAAAGTTGGCGACATGGTGTCAGCCAAGTCTTCGTCTGACAGATCAGCCATGTTAACCGAGTTGAGGTCAGCAATGTCATCCACGTCCTCCTCTCCGGTCAGTGAGGTCAGCGTATTACCCAGGGCGTTAAGACGCTTGCCTATGTTGGGGTCCATGTGGACGTCAATTCCACACATCTTCCACAGCACGTTCAGAGTCCAGGTGCCTGCGCTGCTGCTCTCTGTGGAGGCAGAGGGTGACAGGAAGAGGATTTTGGGCATTGACATAACACCTATTATGCCTACAATGTGGCATGGTTCTTACATATTTCTATTACAAGACTGTATATATTTAGTTTTTATCTTTCTTACACTGACTTATTAGACTAGATTTCAGAATGCTTGTTTTTTCATATTTACAATCAGCAAAACAGGCTGTTGTTAAAGTTAATTCTAAGACCATTTGGGATGCTAGAGGTCCAACTGTCCAAGTATGTTTGAGCCAGACTTGCCTGCAGAAGGTTGGCCTGTGGTCCTGGAGCATACTTCATAGGTGCCATCAGGGACAACACCTTTAGGAAACAACACACAAAAGAGTCAATGTTTGAAGAGTAGAGAATACACAAAGGAATTGACTTACGGCAGAATTGCAGTACTGTGTAAAAGTCATTTAAGGCCATTCAGTGCAAGTTGTTTGTTTCAGTTTCAGAAAAAGATGCAGGAAACATATCTGACAACACAAATTTTTACTTAAGCCTCCAATACTGCACATAATATAAAATCTATCAGTAGATAATTTGTCCTTTTTACTTCAGTTCACCCTACTGCCATTTCTACTCTTCCATTCATACAATCTTAAAATAAACTAGAAAATGTATTTCCCTGAGCAAATGCGAATGTGATGGGTCGGAGCGATTGGACTGACCGCCTCAGCGTGCAGAACCTGCCCCGCAGCACAAGTGGACTGCGCTACAGACCCCGTTTGTTGACAGAGGTTTTTGAAACATGTTTTTGGCGAGCGGCTCACCTACACAGTTGAAAACATTTAGCGAGTTATTGTAAAGGAGAACAAGAAAATGCATTTCCCTGAGCAAATGTGAATGTCGTTGTGTTGCTGACCTGCTTGATGGGGTTAAAAGGGAAGCATCATGGAGGACGGCCCAAGCGGACAACGCTGTAGATCCTGTTTGTTGACACTGGGTGTCAAAGTGCAATGTACGTAGAAGAGTATGTAACCATAACAAAGTTTTATATCTCACTGAAAGTGTACCGTGAGTGTGGCAGGTCCAAGCAGGTGTGGAGGAGTAGGCTAATTGTTCACCACACGATTGTCATAAATAGGTAGAGCTACCACAGTAAGTAAACTGCAAAAGGTGATTAAAGCTTGTCGAGACGCCGATGACGCGTTGTACTCTGTCTCTATCCAACCACAAGGAACTATACCACTGTTTGTGTTTACCCCACAATACGTGTTATCACGGGTAATAACAGCCAGGCGCTTATTGCTGAAATTTGGATAAGCCATTTTACTTGGCTAAGTGGGCTTACTCACACTTCAGCTAACATTATTTTTGTTGTTCAGTTCAAGTCACCAGAATTGCTTTAATTAAACCAAATGAAAATGTTCTACTTCCCATGTTGTAGAAAGACCATAATGCTAATTTGCGTTGGCCACGTACAGGCAGCTTTGGTGTTTCATGTGTTCTAATAGGATCTCAAATGTTTTGCAACTATTAAATCTGGTTGTGGATTTGCATCAAAGAAATTGCTGAACGACAATGAACTGGGTTTGCCAAGCAATGGTGAAGAGCTTGGGTTCCATGCAATCCTTAACTTAGAAGCAGCCATCTCTTGACTTGGTCGTTCATCCCTTGTTCACTTCATCCACTAGAGAGGGCTACAGCTATAGAGATGGAACACGTAGAGGGTACAGTTTCGCAAGATTCTCAGTAAACTTTATGGAAGGAAATCTCCCTTGTCGTAGAGTTTTTGGGAGTGTTTATCTGGTTGGATAGCTAGCAGTGAAAATCGCTAGTCAGGGCAATACAAGAGGTGTCTACATGAAGCATGGAGGAATATCCCTGTACATATTTTTTTTAAATAGAAAAAAGTGGCCTGAAAAAAATGGAAGTTGAATTGAAAGCTAAGGGTGGACACACTAAACACTAAAAACAATTATAATGTTAAGTTGTTGGCTTTTGTGTCATTATGTTATTATTATGTTATCTGCACTTTTTTCTGACACTGAAAAATATGTAACTTGACGTTTTGACAGAAAATAACAAAGAGAAGAGGGAAGTCTCAGATTTTTGCCCAGTACTGTATATTATAGGTCATTTATAACAGTTTGATTGATCATTGTGTTTCTTTAAAACACAATTTACACAATGGCCACACCATTACCGGAATTCAATAAAGATGCTAAACTCATCAAATTAAAATACATTTTATGGATAGCAGCCTTTCTCTGAGTAAAGCCTTGCAAGATTCATAGGACAATACTAAATCATCTTCTGCAACTTTTTCCCTTTCAAAATGAAGGTGCAGACTTGTTTTTTGTACATGTTTCTGTACGAAGTGATTACCACTCACAGGCATTCATGACCATATCCCCATGGATCTCAGGTTTCCAATCGTCCCAGGAGGTCTCAAAACCCTCGGCAAAGCGGATGCAGAAGTTCTTGAAGTGGCCCTTACTTACGAGAGACTCTGACGAGCAGGCAGTGATCAGAGTGCTCTCGATGGTCAGCACTAGAGCAGAGCCAGTGTCAAAGTCTACGCTGTGGTTGGTCTAACAGGAAGAGAAAGGGAAAGGTCAGGATCAGTCCAATAAAGGATTTAAATGTAAAGCATTTTTGGAAAGGTTGCAGGGCCTATTTCATAGGAAGGAATGTCCCCTGAGGGTTCTGAAGTTTACACTGAGAAAACGTTACTTTATTTTTTTAAATCCCCAAAGATTAGAGTTTCCAGTGATAAGGGGCTGTTTTTCTGATATGGTTGTGTCAAGCCTACTTAAAAACCTGCAGTTCAATACAGCCGGCCAAATGAACCAGTTGCAGCAACAACGTGATAAAGTCAGAGATCTAATTGGTGTTAATTTGCTCTTAAAACATTGTCACTGTTTTCAAGCAATCGTAAAACAACATCAGTAACCCTTACTTTTACAGTCCCCTAATTACTAGGTATTTACCTAGAAAATATTTAGAAATTATATTAGGTAATTAAACTGGTAAATAAGTCGATAAATACAGTGGAACGACAGTGGACATACTAATAAAAACCACCACTTTTACTTGGTAAATATATGGTAAAATATAGTATATTATTTGGTAAGTACCTCTGGTAAATAAGTAGGTAAAGACAGAGAAACTAGCTGAAATACCGTACCCAATTCTTTGAAACACCTCCTCTATTACCCATCAATTCAAGTAACAATTACCAACATAAACCTTGGATAACTACAAGGTAGCAGCCAAAGTTTATTTATGTCCATGGAAAATTTACCTCAATACTTACATGATAACAACCTCCGCAGGAACTTTTTCAGGAAAGTTTTCCTGTAGTGACATGGTATATCTACTTAAAAACAGGGTATGTTCTTCCAGATGTTTTTAGAGTTGACTCAGTAATTAAGCTGAAACTGTACTGTAAAAGGAAGCCTAGTTGGATTCCATTGTATTACCATGTTCTTACCATATCCTTTGTATTAACTGCATTGGCAATGACCATAATCTAACAGGAACTTGACCTATATATGTTCCACAACATTAAAGTAAACACATGACCATTTACTCAGTAAGCTGAAACTGTACTGTTAAAGGAAGCCTTGTTTGTTTCCATGGTATTACCAGGCTCTTACCATACCCTTTGTAATAGATTGGTCCCTTCACCATGCAATAAACACAAACTTTTACCATTTATGTTCTGCAACGTTACTAAGTAAAACATTACAATTTACAGAGTAAGTCAACTGAAAGTGTACTGTAAAAGAAAGCAATGTTTAATCCCATGTCATTACAAAGTACTTACATTGTACACAAAAAAAGTGTGCTTGTCATATGCAAGGATCAGAAAATAAACCAATAGAATGTAACAGTACATACCAACAAAAAACATGTTATTAAGACTTCAGGAGGGTTCTTACACATAGTAACAAGCTCTTATATCTTTAAATAATCGTCCAAGAATGCCCTCCCAATGCTCTTTTCCAAGCTAGTGGCTCCACTCGATGAACAGAAACTTAAAGAAGGGTTAACATTTTTTAACATTATGCCAAGTTAACGAACAGCTAACATTACCTTGCTGACGTTAGCTCGTAATGATGTTAGCTGTTGTTAACGTTACATGATTAAAATGCATTTTCAATCAAAACTTTTTGCTCGAGACTCAACAAATTATCTAAGTACATGTCAAGAATGGTTATTTCTTGCCGTGAGGTTACAAAACAATTAGTATCTACAAATGTTTTTTGGTGCGTAGAAGAACTGCCTTCTGGCAGGTGCTGCCGGAGGTTGCGTGAATCACTTCAGACGTTATTATGTGATGCGTCAGTGATGACGCACACATTGTTATCGGAAAGTCATATTATTAGTCTTATTAGGCCGATTTTGGCACCCTAACTATGCCCACAGTTTTGACCCTACCGATTCCATTCCCGTGCCAACAGGTCTTGGATTATGGTGTGCTGTGCGCTTGCATGTAGCTAAGTGATCGGTTCACATGTTATATTTCTAATTATTATTTTTAATCGGTTTTTGCCTCTATTGAAATGAATGGACGAGAACGAGATCGCGGATACAAGCGGCGGAAATGAGTTTCCTCCAGAGGGTGGCTGGCATGTCCCTTGGGGATAGGGTGAGAAGTTCAGCCATTCGTGAGGGACTCGGAGTAGAGCCGCTGCTTCTTTGCGTAGAAAGGAGCCAGTTGAGGTGGTTCGGGCATCTAGTAAGGATGCCACCTGGCCGCCTCCCTAGGGAGGTGTTCCAGGCACGTCCAGCTGGGCGGAGGCCGCGGGGCAGACCTAGGACCAGGTGGAGGGATTATATCTCCACACTGGCCTGGGAACGCCTTGGAATCCCCCAGTCAGAGCTGGTTAATGTGGCCCGGGAAAGGGAAGTTTGGGATGCCCTGCTGGAACTGCTACCTCCGCGACCCGACCCCGGACAAAGCGGATGAAGATGATGATGATGATGATGAAATTAATGGGTATAGAACTGGCAACGAGACTTCACTAACCACAGACGCTGTACCAATTAATAATCATTCTTGGCAATCCATGTAATTATATAATTTGTTAAGTCTCAAGCTAAAGTATTTAACGATGCACATTTTTTTATTGAAAATGCATTTTGATTATGTAACGTTAACGACAGCTAAAATCATTACCAGGACCATTTGTGTTGGTCCGTACTGTTACATTGTAATGTTTTATTCTCTGATCCTTGCATATCACAAGCAAATTTTTTTGTACAACGTAAGTACTTTGTTATGCCATGGGATTAATCATCGCTTTCTTTTACAGTACACTTTCAGTTGACTTACTCTGTAAATTGTAATGTCCTACTTAGTAACGTTGCAGAACATAATTGGTAAAAGTTTGTGTGTATTGCATGGTGAAGGGACCAATCTATGACAAAGGATATGGTAAGAGCCTGGTAATATCATGGAAACAAACAAGGCTTCCTTTTACAGTACAGTTTCAGCCTACGTAACTGAAAAAAGTTTCATGTTTTTACTTCGTAATGTTGTGGAACATATATGGTACAAGTTCCTGCTAACTGCATGGGCAATAGCCATGATCTATTACAAAGGATATGGTAAGAACATGGTAATACAATGGAATCCAACAAGGCTTCCTTTTACGGTACAGTTTCAGCTTAATTATAGAGTAAATTCAAAAAATATCTGCGAGAACATACCCTGTTTTTAAGTAGATGTACCATGCCACTACATGAAAACATTTCCTGCGGGGGTTGTTAACAGGTAAGTATTGAGGTAAATTTTCAAGGACTATTAAACTTGGGCGGTTACCAACATAAACCTTGGATAACTACAAGGTAATTATAACTTGAATTGATGGGTAATAGAGGAGGTGTTTAAGAATTGGTTACCTAATTTCCTAGGAAGGCGATATTACCTTAACTTAAAACGGCCATAACTACACCATACTGAGTTGACTTGTTCATCTATAGTTTCTCTGTATTTACTTACTTATATACCAGTGGTAACCATATTTTTACCAGGAAATAATGGACTTTTTCGTCGGATTTCAGCTACAGTATTTCAGATAGTTTTCTGTATTTACCTACTTATTTACCAGTGGTAATTACCCAATAAAACACAATATTTTACCAAAAAGTAAAAAGTGGAGGTTTTTATTAGTATTTCCACTGTAGTTTCACTGTATTTACCTACTTATTTACCAGTGTAATTTGGGGACTGTAAAATGAAGGGTTACCACAGCATTAAGATTAACTAACATTATTTTGGTTGTTCAGAAGGTAAAACAAGAGTTTTAGTTTTATACTGCATGAATATCTAAACTGTGATATCCACATAAACACAATATGAATTGTAACCTGAATAAGACCATTAGAGACATGATATAGCATTTTTAGACTGGGATACCATCCGTAGTATACAGTGCCAAGTTAAGAGATTGTACTCTGAGGTAAACAGAGGGGTGGGAGCTCACTGCTAAAAACAGCAACAGGTCATTCTTTACAATTTTTTTGCAGCGACCAACCTGCCATTAACACATTGTCCCTACAATAATTTAAAAAAGCAAACAGATTTTTTGGCAGTCCAGTCTAAAAGCGCTTACAATAGATATTTGTTCTATAAAAAATGTGTTCACAAGAGATGGAAGAGATAGTGGAGTTACTTTGCGTGCATATTTTTGCTGGCCTACAGATCTGCTGGCCCCAACTGCAGAGCGGACACCCTCGATAACTGGTATTTGTCCTTTCTATGGAGATAAGGGATACAATGATACACTTCAATACACTAACTACTTGAAGAACTACTTGGTTCACCTGATACACATGTAGGTAAAAACCCGAAAATGTTGTGACAGTATGTACTTTAAACTAGGAAATTGTTTAATTCAAAATCCAATATACCGGATTATCATTAAGGGGGAATGAAGCTGCAGACATTGCAAAAACAAAACAAAATGGACACAAAACATTTATATTGACTTATCTGCTATAATTATTTGAGCTGCAATGGTATAAAACTATTTTTAACTTAGTTAATTGCAATTGCTACTCGCACACAAAAAAATACACTACCGCTAAAAAGTATGGGGTCACCCAGAAATTTTCATGTTTTCCATGAAACACAATTAATCAAATTAGTTATTAATTAAAATGATCCAAATTAAAAGAAAATATAGTCACGGTTAGAAATAATTCTTTTTACTTGAAATTATCATTTTGTCCTTCAAACTTTGCTTTCATCAAAAAAATCCTCCATTTGCAACAATTACAGCCTTGCAGATCTTTGGCATTCTAGCTGTACATTTGTTGAGATAATCTGAAGAAATGTCATGCCATGCTTCCTTAAGCACCTCCCACAAGTTGTACTGGGTTGATGGGCACTTCTTATGTACCATAAGGTCACGCTGCTCCCACAACAGCTCAATAGGATTGAGATCTGGTGACTATAATGGAGGTGCCAGCACATACAGAATACCAGCTTAACTGCTTCTTCCCTAAATAGTTCTTGCATAGTTTGGAGTTGTGTTTTGGGCCATTGTCCTGTTGTAGGAGGAAATTGGCTCCAATCAAGTACCGTCCACAAGGTATGTGCATGGCGTTACAAAATTAAGTGATAACCTTCCTTATTCAAGATCCCTTTTACCCTGTACAAATCTCCCTTTACAAGCACCAAGTATCCCTGATCATCACATTTCCTCGGTCTTCTGTCAAGCACTCCTCAAGCATCTCTTAATTTTTTCTGTTTCTCACAAATATTCTTCTGTGTGATCCAAACACCTCAATCTTAGATTTGTCTGTCCATAACACTTTTTCCAATCTACCCCAATGTCCGTTCCTTTGTCCACCTTTTCCTTTAATTGGCAAGTCTCCGGCATTGCTTTTTCTTTGCTACTCGTTGACGTTAAGACTGGTGTTTTGCGGGTACCATTTAATTAAACTGCCAGTTAAGGACCTGTGGGGCATCTGTCTCTCAAACTAGAGACTCTGATGTACTTGTCCTCATGCTTAGTTGTGCACTAGTGATGGGTCATTCACAAATGACTGGCAATTTTCAGTATACGTCGGGAACCGCATCACCTGTTAAAGAGCCGTCCTTTAGGCTTCCTGGTGATAAAAAAAATATTGTAGCACTGCTTAAAGATTCTCTGCCTTGGTCCCCACAGTGATAACCCTTGCCCCTTAAACTGCTTCAATGATTGACGTGCCAACAACCAATCCAACGTAGACTATTTTGTAAGCCCAATCAACGTGATCCAATCAAATCAAATCATGTTTATTTATAGAGCACGTTTAAAACACGTAGAGCTGACCAAAGTGCTGTACAATACATTCAGATACAGTATATCAAACATAACATCAATACAAAAAAATTATAATAATAAACAGTTGTGACACATACATAGTACAGTATATACAAGCTAAGTGCATAGAAAACCACTAAGATGCAAAAGCTAACGAGAAGAAGTTTTGAGCTGAGACGAAGGAATCGACAGAAGGGGCAAATCTGATGAGGGAAGGCTGTTCCATAATTTAGGTGCTGTAACAGCAAATATGCGGTCACCTCTGAGCTTTAGTTTGGAGTGTGGGATGGCCAGGAGTCCCAATTCAGTAGACCTAAGAGGCCTGGGGGTAGTGTATGGTCTCAGTAGGTCTGTGATGTAGGAGGGGCAAGTTGTTTCAATGCTTTGTAGACAAATAGCAGGATCTTGAAATCAATTCTAAAGCAAACTGGAAGCCAGTGAAGAGAGGCCAAGTTAGGGGAAATATGGCCCCTCTTTTTGGATCCAGTCAAAAGCCTGGGCGCAATGTTTTGGACCAGCTGCAAGCGCCAAATGACTGGCTGATTCCAGTGTACAAGGAGTTGCAGTAGTCAAGACGGGAGATAATTAGAGCATGGGTGACCTTTTCCAAATCCTTCAGTGAAAGGAAAGGTCCTCAAGGCATTCTATAAGAGAATTTAAATTGGACTGAAAGTTGGGTTTTAGAGGAGGGTAGAGCTGAGTGTCATCAGCATAAAAGTGATAGGAGATGTTGTGTTTTTTTACCATCTTAGAGGCAACATATAAATGGAGACGAGGACAGGGGCCAGAATGGAACCTTGTGGAACTCCACAGAGTAGGTTGGTAGGGGGAGAGGAGGAATTGCTTATGTTGACTGAGAAAGTTCTGTTTTGAAGATATGAGCTAAACCAGTCCAGGGCAGTGCCTTTTATGCCAAGCCCATGTTCAAGGCGGTCAATAAGAATAGAATGATCCACTGTGTCAAAAGCAGCACTGAGGTCAAGAAGAACTAAAATGGCACAATCTCCAGTCGACAGTGAGGAGCAGGTCATTATACACTTTCAGTAATGCAGACTCCGTGCTATGCACCCCCCCTAAAACCTGACTGGAATTGATCTAGAATATGATGTTGTTCTAGATAAGGTACCAACTGGGACAGAATTACCTTTTCTAGTATCTTGGATAAGAAAGGCAGTTTTGAAATGTGTCTGTAGTTGCTAAGCGCTCTGCAATCCAGGTTTGGTTTTTTGAATAGGGGCTGGACCACGGTGTGTTTGAAACAGGATGGGACAGAGCCGGAGGCTAGAGAGCTATTTACAATGGCAAGAATGCTGGGACCAATTGTGTCCTTTATCAGGCGAGTAAGAACAAAATCTAGGGGGCACATGGTAGGCTTCATGCTGGTAACAGTATCTTTGAGAGAGGTAACAGAGATTGGTTGAAAACAGTTCTGTTGGGAAGAACAGGCTAGGGTAATATGTTGGTGATAGATTGGAGCTGAGATGTTGGATCTGATGAGTTGGATCTTAATCATAAAAAAGTAGAGAACTCTTCACATTTTGATATTGGACTAGCTGGTCTCTCAAAATGTCAAAAGAAATATGAAGTTTGTCTAGTTTCCACCTGCGCTCAGCTTTTCTGCATTGCCTCCTTAAAGCTCTGGTGATGTAATTTAGCCACGGTTGAGATTTAGGCTTTGGCTTTTTTATTCTTAGGGGAACAACAGAGTCAAGAATGGAGGAGCAGGTAGAACAAAACAAGGAGGAGAATTCCTCTGTGTTAAGCTGAGGAGGGGAGGCCTCAATAATGTGGATATTAGGGGCAGCTGAAAAGGCAGCAGAGAACATTCTGACAACAAAGGTATTTACAGTGCATCCGGAAAGTATACATACCCCTTCACTTTTTCCACATTTTATTATGTTACAGCCTAATTCCAAAATGGATTAAATAAAAAAAAAAAGTCTCAACATTCTACACACAATATCGCATAAGGACAAAGTAAAAAAAGTTTTTTTGAATTTTTAGCAAATGTATTAAAAATAAAAAAAATAAAATATCACATGTACATAAGTACTCACACCCTTTACTCAATACTTTGTTGAAGCACCTTTGGCAGCAATTACAGCCTCAAGTCTTCTTGAGTATGATGCTACAAGCTTGGCACACCTATTTTGGGGCAGTTTCTCCAATTCTTCTTTGCAGATCATCTCAAGCTCCATCAGGTTGGATGGGGAGCGTAGGTGCACAGCCATTTTCAGATCTCTCCAAAGATGTTCAATCGGGTTCAAGTCTGGGGTCTGGCTGGGCCAATCAAGGACATTCACAGACTTGTCCCGAAGCCACTCCTTTGTTATCTTGGCTGTGTGCTTAAGGTCGTTGTCCTGTTGGAAGGTGAACCTTCGCCCCAGTCTGAGGTCCAGAGCGCTCTGGAGCAGGTTTTCATCAAGGATCTCTCTGTACATTGCTGCATTCAGCTTTCCCTTGATCCTGACTAGTCTCCCAGTTCCTGCTGCTGAAAAACACCCCAACAACTTGATGCTGCCACCACCATGCTTCACTGTAGGGATGGTATTGGCCAGGTGATGAGCAGTGCCTGGTTTCCTCCAGACATGACGCCTGGCATTCAGGCCAAAGAGTTCAATCTTGGTTTCATCAGACCAGAGAATTTTGTTTCTCATGGTCTGAGAGTCCTTTAGGTGCCTTTTGGCAAACTCCATGCGGGCTGTCATGTGCCTTTTACTGAGGATTGGCTTCCGTCTGGCCACTCTACCATAAAGGCCTGATTGGTGGAGTGCTGCAGAGATGGTTGTCCTTCTGGAAGGTTCTCCCATCTCCACAGAGGAACACTGGAGCTCTGTCAGAGTGACCATCGGGTTCTTGGTCACCTCCCTGACCAAGGCCCTTCTCCTCCGATTGCTCAGTTTGGCCGGGCGGCCAGCTCTAGGAAGAGTCCTGGTGGTTTCAAACTTCTTCCATTTGCTAATGATGGAGACCACTGTGCTCGTTGGGACCTTCAATGCTGCAGACATTTTTTTGTACCCTTTCCCAGATCTGTGCCTCGACACAATCCTGTCTCGGAGCTCTACGGACAATTCCTTCGACCTCATGGCTTGGTTTTTGATCTGACATGCACTGTCAACTATGGGACCTTATATAGACAGGTGTGTGCCTTTCCAAATCATGTCCAATCAATTGAATTTACCACAGGTGGACTCCAAGCAAGTTGTAGAAACATCTCAAGGATGATCCGTGGAAACGGGATGCACCTGAGCTCAATTCTGAGTGTCACAGCAAAGGGTGTGAACACTTATGTACATGTGATATTTAATTTTTTTATTTTTAATACATTTGCAAAAATTTAAAAAAAAAACTTTTCACTTTGTCAATATGTGGTATTGTATGTAGAATGTTGAGAATTTTTTTTTATTTAATCCATTTTGGAATTAGGCTGTAACAAAATAAAATGTGGAAAAAGTGAAGGGGTATGAATACTCTCCGGATGCACTGTATGTGGCGGGAACAGCGAGCAGGGGAGAGATTTTGAGGATAAAACAGATGTATCTAACAGAATCATACAGTGATCATTAATTATTTTGACATTGTTAATAGGAAAATCAGAAGACAGTACTAAATCAAGATGGCCACAAACATGGGACAAACTCAGAAAAAGGTTTCTTTAAATGTGAGACAGCTTATTCACACACACGGAATTAAAGTAATTGGTATACCTTCTGAAAAATTTAATTCAAACCATAATCTTTCCCAAAAAAACATGCGTTAATTCTTAATTTGTAAACAATTTTAGCAAATTTTGTAACAAAGCCATTAGTTATTGTAATTACGCCTATTACAAGTGACAACTTGTAGACAAGTGCAATATATATAATATTATATATATATAATAGGGATGAACGGATACAGAAATTCTGGGCCGATACCTATGTTTAAAATGGCAATTTGGCCGATAGCCGATGCCGATAACGATGTTTTTAGGCCTATCTTGTTTTTGTTATTTATTCCCCCTTTTGGGCGAGGGAAACAAATAAAAATAAAAATAACTTAACTGTTTTGAACAGGGATGTTAATCTTCATTAAGAATTGAATCCATCAAGAGATTAAAATTAAACATTAAATTGAACAGTCTCGTCTTTTGGTTGAAATTCACAGTGTGTGTGTATTCGTATCCCGTATATGTGTTCTGTGCCTTTAAGTAGGCAGGACAAACTCAACAGCTACACTGTAGTCGACGGCAGCTGTATTCACGCAGCGGTGAAGAAAACCGCGCAGTGTACCGTTTTGAAACTGTTTAAATCAACACAAATATAACGTTTTTGTTGATCTGAGTCTTTTAAGTCATTCCAGAGTAATACTTAGCTTCACAAAATAGAAGTGTTTATATCTATAGATCTCTTGCCAATTCGCAGTTAGCTTCCAAAGAGTGTATGTTTTGTTGTTACACGAAAAAATACTCAACTTTGAGCAGTTAAATAAAAAAAGACATGTTTATTTAATATCAAACGATTGATTGACTGGTTTAAGAATATATTCATAAATCACAGATAATTTCAGCTTTCCATAGTTCTACTGTTACTAACAATTTTGTCATTTCAAAACTCACCTCTGGTTGTAGTCGATGCAAAGCTTTGTCGCAATGCTCTGTTTTCTTTCTCAAAAGGGCACAAAATAGTCCAGCGCTCCTTGTCTTCAAGGTAAATCACCTCGCTGTTCCCATCATTTTTGAAAGTCAAACTTTGATTCATTTTTAAGTAAACCCCTGTCCGGACATGACCTTACGGGGACTAAGCAATCAGTAAACAAACATATATTTATAATACGTGATATATACTTTACTTGAATCGCTACTAGCTTTAATCAAAAAGTTCCACCATGGCCTTTCAACTCTGACTAGACCAAGGCCTCTGGGAAATATTCGCAAAAAAAAATAAAAATTTGATCGAAGGTAAAAAAAGATCTGCCCCCTAAAAATGTACCGTGCCTTCACTTGTTCAGGACCCCGAGGACAGCCGTAAGTCATTCTCCATTAGCTTCCTAGCAAATTTGTTTTGGTTTAGAGTCAGTCGCTTTGGCTACTATTACTTAACACATTAAATGGAAACTTTGACCATGTTGATTGTGAATCTAAGTGATATATATTGGTAACGTTATCAATACCAAGCTAACGTTAACAGCCGGGATCTAGTAAAAATGTTGCAGCGGGCTCGTTTGAATTATCAGGGCAAGGCTATTAATATTGCGGATTTCAAACACTTTCTATTAAAATAATTTAATATATAATTTAGAACTTAACATGCACCAAACGAGTTTTGGGTAGCCTATAAATTGCCGAGAGAAAAGCTGGACCGTTCCATTCATCTTTTGTTTTCCTCTATGTCGAACGAAGCATTGGTTTCCTTGAAGATTGCGTTAAGTGGCATGTCCAGTATTTGTGACCACGGATGCGTGCCTGAAAAATCAGTGCATTAAGAAAACAAGAAAACTTATTTATTAGTCGGATGGTTTATTGCCTTAAGGTTTGCAGACTCCAGTAATTAGCAGATCGCCTTCTCGTAGACAGCTAAAAATACAAGATCAATACAATACAAGATCATCATCGTCATTATGAATGAAATATAGGCAATAATATAGGAGTTTGTTGGGCAGAGAGCTTTGACTTTTGCAAGATTGATTGGGCGAGAACTGAGGGGGGAGGCAGGGAAAACGATAGTAGCCTATTTAAACAAGAGGATATGCCTGTTTATTACCGCTTTAGAAGCTAAATAAGCAGATATGTAACGATTAATGATCAATGATCTTGCAATGGGACCTACATTTTACTGAGATGTTATGAAATGTGTTTTCGATCCGGTGATTATCTGGCATTGATTATGCGTGTACAAACGCAATTGCAAGCAGTACCTTGGCCATCTGTCGTTCGGACCTGTAGAATTTTTGTTGCCTAGGCTAGGACTGCGTCATAAAAAAGCTAAGTTGTTTGACACGTTCGCGGTTTTCAGCATACACGTTTTTAATATTTTAGCCTTAATTTAGGTAAACGACATTACAACTGTAAAGGCAGTGAGTTTTTCAAAGTACAGTGCCTTGCGAAAGTATTCACCCCCCTTGGCTTGTTACTTATTTTGTTACATTACAACCTGTAATTTAAATGTTTTTTTAATCTGAATTTTATGTGATGGATCTGCACAAAATAGTCTAAGTTGGTGAAGTGAAATGAGAAAAAAAAATATATTAAAAATTATTTTTAAAAATAAAAATCTGGAAATTGGCATGTGCATATGTATTCACCCCCTTTGCTATGAAGCCCCTCAAAAGTTCTGGTGCAACCAATTACCTTCAGAAGTAACATAATCAGTGAAATGAAGTCCACCTGTGTGTAATCTAAGTGTCACATGATCTGTCAGTATAAACACACCTTTTCTGAAAGGTCCCAGAGGCTGCAACACCACTAAGCAAGAGGCATCACACCATGAAGACCAAGGAGCTCTCCAAACAAGTCAGGGACAAAGTTGTTGAGGAGTACTAGTCAGGGTTGGGTTATAAAAAAATATCAAAATCTTTGATGATCCCCCGGAGCACCATCAAATCCATCATCTTCAAATGGAAAGAACATGGTACCACAACAAACCTGCCAAGAGAGGGCCGCACACCAAAACTCACAGACCGGGCAAGGAGGGCATTAATCAGAGAGGCAGCACAGAGACCAAAGGTAACCCTAAAGGAGCTGCAGAGTTCCACAGCAGAGACTGGTGTATCTGCGCATGGGACCACAATAGGCCGTACACTCCATAGAGCTGGGCTTTATGGAAGAGTGGCCAGAAAAAAGCCATTACTTAATGTTAAAAATAAGATGGCACGTTTTGAGTTTGCCAAAAGGCATGTGGGCGACTCCCCAAATGTATGGAGGAAGGTGCTCTGGTCAGATGAGACTAAAATTTAACTTTTCGGCCACCAAGGAAAACGCTATGTATTGCGCAAACCCAACTCATCCCATCACCCCAAGAACACCATCCCCACAGTGAAACATGGTGGTGGCAGCATCATGCAGTGGGGATGTTTTTCAGCAGCAAGGACTGGGAAACTGATTCGAGTCGAGGGAAAGATGGATGGTGCTAAATATAGGGATATTCTTGAGCAAAACCTGTTTCAGTCTGCCTGTGATTTGAGACTGGGACGGAGGTTCACCTTCCAGCAGGACAATGACCCGAAGCATACTGCTAAAGCGACACTCGAGTGGTTTAAGGGGAAACATTTAAATGTGTTGGAATGGCCTAGTCAAAGCCCAGATCTCAATCCAATTGAGAATCTGTGGTCAGTCTTGAAGATTGCTGTTCACAAGCGGAAACCATCCAACATGAAAGACCTGGAGCAGTTTTGCCTTGAGGAATGGGCAAAAATCCCAGTGGCAAGATGTGGCAAGCTCATAGAGACTTATCCAAAGCGACTTGCAGCTGTAATTGCCGTAAAAGGTGGCTCTACAAAGTACTGACTTTAGAGGGGTGAATAGTTATGCACGCTGAAGTTTTCTGTTATTTTGTCCTATTTGTTGTTTGCTTCACAATAAAAAAAAAATCACATCTTCAAAGTTGTAGGCATGTTCTGTGGATAAAATGATGCAAACCTTCAAACAATCCGTTCTAATTCCAGGTTGTGAGGCAACAAAACATGAAAAATGCCAAGGGGGTGAATACTTTTGCAAGGCACTGTATCTGTAGCAACATATACATTATTTTTAGCAGACAAAGAAGTAAACTAATGTCAAAGTTGGCCATAGGAGGTTTGAGCTTTCTGAAGACACCGCTTGGCTACACCGAAGTATCAACTCGGTAAAATTAAAAACCTTTTTCGACACTAAACTGTATTCTGTTGTGAATAGAATAACTGACAACTAGGGAAAGTACTTGTGACAGATTGGAGAGACAGCTGACCGGAGGGAATAGACCCCAATGGGTCAGACATGGGCTAGCAACTCATGTCTGCAGCACTAAACACTATTCTGTGGACTGAGTGCACCCGCAAAAAGCTACTAACAAAACTAAAGTGAAAATACCCTCAGAGTCTGCGAGAGCGGGGGTGGAAGATGACTCACATACTGATAACACGGTTTTGACCCTAAGCAACGCAATGACTATGAGCACGAGAAGCACTTCAGAAACCAATGCAATCATAGGTAAAAGTCACAAGATCTGCCCTTGTGGCTGGGAAAAGGTAACAACTTTAAGGGGCCTGAGAATACACCAAAGTAAGAAAGGGTGGCTAAGTAGGAAGAAGCAGGAGCATCGCATTGACCAGTACTTTTTTAAGAAGTCAAGCAAGTAAGTCGAATGAAGGCCAGCGGCTGGACAAAAACTAAAGTCCGAAGGCCATCAACAACTCCAGCACTGAGGCGGCACAGACAAGCACCGAAAGACAAGTGGAAAAGGTGGTAGAGCCCGATCAAGCACAAAAAAACCCCAAGGAGAAGATCAGTGACCAAAAACCAAAAGTAAAGTGGCCCTCAGCCTCTGAAAAGAATGTTTGGGACTCTATTAACATAGATCTAAAAAAGACACTTGAACAGCTAAGGGGCACAGTGGAAAGGAAGCTAGAAAAAATAGGGGATATCATATATGATTATGGAAAGGAGAGATTTGGGCTACTGGAGAAACTTCAAAAAACCCAGGTGGAGCCAATAAAATCTAGGAGGCAACAAGAGATCGACAAGCTGGTAAAAGAAAAAAGGCTATTAAAAAAGCAATGGAAAAAGGCATATGAATCAGAAAAGGCAGGCATTAAAGACTTGCAGGACAGCTTAAAGAAGCGGTTGTCAACATTGAGGAGAGCCGAGAACCTGCGAAAAAAACGAAAGAAGAAAGAACGAGCAAGGTTTCAATTCTACAAAGACCCCTTCAAGTTCACTAAGTCCTTGTTCAACAAAACAAAAGACGGAACGTTAAAAACAACCAAACAGGAACTGGAGTCCCACCTAAAAGAAATGAGAAAATGTATGAGGAACTCACAGTTCCCGCAGATATTCCACCAGTTGAGGACCCAGTAGCGCAAATGGACACCAGCCCTCCAAAATGTAAAGAGGTGGAAAATGCAGTCAGACGTGCAAGAGCAGCATATAGACAACAGAGTACCTTACAGTCTGTATAAAAATGCACCTGATGTCCTACGTTTCCTTTGGAAACTACTGAAGCTGGCATGGCAAAAACAAATCATTCCCAGATCATGGCATCGAGCCAGAGGAGTACTGATTCCAAAAGAGAAAGATTCTAGTGACATTAGCGAGTTCAGACCAATTTGCTTGCTTAATGTGGAGGGGAAAATATTTTTTTGCATAGTAGCACAAAGACGAATACCTTACAATGAACAAGTTAATAGATACCTCAGTACAGAAAGCAAGCATTTCACGCTTCTCCGGGTGTCTGGAGCACACTAGCATGATTTGGCACCAAATTCAATTGGCAAAACGTGAGAAAAAGGACTTTCATGTAATTTTCCTGGACTTGGCAAACGCATTTGGGTCTGTGCCCCACAAGCTATTGTGGTCTGCATTTGAGTTTTTTAAGGTACCAAATGCAATTTTAAACCTGGTTAAGGCATACTTTCAGGACATTCAATTGTGTTTTGATACACCGACATTCACCACCGAGTGGCAACGTCTGGAGATTGGCATAATGGCCGGATGTACAATCTCACCCTTGGCATTTACTATGGCCATGGAAGTAATAATCTGAGCATCAAAATGGGTCGTTGGCGGCCAAAGGTTAAGGGCAGGATTACGTCTCCCTCCCATTCGAGCATATAGGGATGATATGACAATATTGACAACAACGGCTCCGTGTACTAAAAGACTGCTAAGCAAACTTAATGATAACCTTAAATGGGCTGGAATGAAAGTAAAACCAAGCAAATACAGAAGCATATCAGTTGTTAAGGGAAAATTGTGCAACAAAATTTTCTTCATAGATGAGGATCCAATTCCAACCGTGATCGAAAAGCCTTTCAAAAGCCTCGTAAAATGGTATAATGCTACCCTTAAAGACTCGGAGCAGGTGGGGGAATTAAGGATAGAACTGAACAGAGGCCTAGAGAACATTGAGAAGTCAGGGTTGCCAGGAAAGCTAAAACTATGGTGCTTACAGTTTGGACTTCTACCTCGGCTCATGCGGCCATTGACAGTGTATGATGTACCCATCACTAAAGTTGAAAAGCTAGAAAGAAGTCAGCTTTTATGCTAGGAAATGGTTAGGGGTGCCCCGGCGTCTTAGCAGCCTGGCTCTTTACGGAAAAGGAGCTCTGGAACTGCCGCTTACCGGGCTTACAGAGGAATTTAAGTGCACTAAAGCTAGATTAGAAATGACACTTGCGGAATCCCGGGATAGTATAGAAAGAAAAGCGGCACCCACATTGGCAACCGGACGGAAATGGAATCCAAAAGAGGCAGTACTGGAAGCAAAAGCAGCCCTTAAACATTCGGAAATAGTAGGACAAGTACAACATGGACGAGGAAGATTTGGACTTGGTATAAGTAAACAGAGCTGGTCAAAAGCAACTCCTTTGGAACAATGCAAATTAATGATAGAACAGATACGTAAGCAAGAGGAAGCAGTAAGGAGCGCTAAAACTGTCTCACAAGCCAAACAGGGGCGATGGGTGAACTGGGAAAGTGTAGAGCTGAGGAAAATTACCTGGAAAGACTTGTGGGGAATAGAATCCACAAGAATTAGCTTCATTGTTAGGGCAACCTACAACGTACTGCCAACACCAACAAATCTCAGCCAATGGGCAGGTGAGGATCCAACTTGCCCCCTCTGTGGCGTGACGGCTAATCTCAAAACACATAATGGCTGGGTGCAGGACGAGCCTTACTCAAGGAAGATACACCTGGCGCCACAATCAAGTACTAAAATGCTTTTACCAAGATTTACAGTACTATAAAATATTTTAAGACATTTAAGATTTTAAGTGCACAGGGAACAATTTAACAGAAAGTATGAATGGGAAACACTGACAGTATTGCATGTAGATTAGAATTATTAATAGCTATACTATAATACACTGCCTGGTCAAAAAAAAAAAGTCACCACCTGGATTTAACTAAGCAAATAGGTAAGAGCCTCCCATTGGATAATTACTGCATGGGTGATTATGTTTCAGCTGGCAAAAAGTTATTTAACCCTAACTGACACAGGGAGAAGCTTCTCATTTCTTAAACAACCATGTCGAAAGACACATCCTGTGGTCGTGGAAAAGATGTTAATCAGTTCCAGAAGGGTCAAATTATTGGCATGCATCAAGCAAACAAAACATCTAAGGAGATTGCTGAAACTACTAAAATTGGGTTAAGAACTGTCCAACGCATTATTAAAAACTGGAAGGATAGTGGGGAACCATCATCTTCCAGGAAGAAATGTGGTTGGAAAAAAATCCTGAATGATTGTGATCGGCGAGCACTTAAACGTTTGGTGAAATCAAATCGTAAAAAAACAACAGTACAACTTAGGGCAATGTTCAATAGTGAAAGTAAGAGCATTTCCACACGCACAATGTGAAGGGAACTCAAAGGATTGGGACTAAACAGCTGTGCAGCTGTAAGAAAACCACTTATCAGTGAGGCTAATCGGAAAAAAAGGTTTCAATTTGCTTAGGGAGCATAAAGATTGGACTCTGGAGCAATGGAAGAAGGTCATGTGGTCTGACGAGTCCAGATTTACCCTATTCCAGAGTGATGGGCGCATCAGAGAAAGAAGAGAGGCAGATGAAGTGATGTACCCATCATGCCTAGTGCCTACTATACAAGCCTGTGGGGGCAGTGCTATGATCTGGGGTTGCTGCAGTTGGTCAGGTCTAGGTTCAACAACGTTATGTGGCCAAAGAATGAAGTCATCTGACTACCTGAATATACTGAATGACCAGGTTATTCCATCAATGGATTTTTTCTTCCCTGATGGCATGGGCATATTCCAAGATGACAATGCCAGGATTCATCGGGCTCAAATTGTGAAAGAGTGGTACAGGGAGCATGAGACATAATTTTCACACATGGATTGGCCTCCACAGAGTCCAGATCTTAACCCCATTGAGAATCTTTGGGATGTGCTGGAGAAGACTTTGCGCAGTGGTCCGACTCTCCCATCATCAATACAAGATCTTGGTGAAAATTAATGTAACTCTGGACAGAAATAAATGTTGTGACATTGCAGAATCTTATCGAAACAATGCCACAGCGAATGCGTGCCGTAATCAAAGCTAAGGGCGGTCCAACGAAATATTAGTGAGTGACTTTTTTTTTTTTATGCAGCACGGTGGCTCGGTGGTTAGCACTGTTGCCTCACAGCAAGAAGGTCCTGGGTTCAATCCCCACCTGACCCAAGGGCGTTTGTGTGTGGAGTTTGCATGTTCTCCCCGTGTTCGCCTGGGTTTTCTCCGGGTACTCCGGTTTCCCCCCACAGTCCAAAAACATGCAGGTTAATTGGTGACTCTAAATTGCCCGTAGGTGTGAGTGTGAGTTGTTGTCTGTCCCTATATGTCGGCCCTGTGATAGACTGGCGACCTGTCCAGGGTGTACCCCGCCTCTCGCCCTGTGTCCGCTGGGATAGGCTCCAGCCCCCCCCCGTGACCCTGTACAGGATAAGCGGTAAAGTTAATGGATGGATGGATGGGACTTTTTTTTGGTATATTATGTAACATACAGCCTTGCGTTGCTGGCCTGAAATAAACATAGAAAAGTCCTAGCAACGCATTCTTTTACCAAAACAAGTTAACAGCAGAATCTATATGCAACATAGATTTGTAATATACAAAAGGAATGGTACAGTAAAAAACTTTAAACTATTCTACACATCAAATTTTTGCATCCCCGCCGCTCTCCTCCTGAATACGTTGGTGAAAGCAACAAACTATTTTCAGTGGTTCATTAACATCTGTTTAATTTCCCCGCACAGAAACCTATACAAAAGTTGGAAATATCCAACGCATGCGAACAGGGTTGGAGTTATGTGGGAGCCAATGGGAGCTGAGCTCCCATAAGGAGGAGTCTGAGCTCCCATGAAAGCAGTAAAGTCCCACATCTGTGGGGGTCGCCAATACATTACCCACAACTTTTATTTCAATCACAAATAATGCCTTTTTCAATCATGTAATAAGTATTATTCACATTAACGACATAAATAGGTTAAAGGAAACATATTTTCCAAAAGAACGAGGCAATATATTCTCTCGTGAATGATAGTATGGCAGGACTTCACCACCAAGGCACCATGGTGCCCAGTAGTGGTGAGCAATCTATGTTTGTGTTGAGAGCAAACGTGCGATTTGTGCGAAAAACTGAAGCCACTGACATCTTATCTAAAAATATAGATATTGTATATATAGATATATATAGTAGTGAGCAATGTTGAGAGCGCGCAAACGTGCGATTTGTGCGCAAAGAAACGGAAATTGATCAATAGATTCAATCAATTTCCGTTTCTTTCGCCGCACAGCAAAACAACGCAAAAGATTAAAATATCCAACGCATGTGATTGCGGTCGCGCAACGCAGCCTAATCCGCAGCTGAATCATGGCGGCGCGGATGACCATGAAAATTCATGACTTCCGCCGGATTGCAAGCATTTTTACGTGCGCAGTGTGAACAACGTGTGTGCAAATGTTGCACCACGTAATAGTATGGGTATTGGAACTCTCTCTCTCTCTCTCGCTGAAGCCACTGACATATTAAGAAATATTTAATAGACTGACTGTACAAAGTAGTGGACTAGCTACAGTGCCGCTTAAGTCTGTTTTGTCTATGCAACAGTAAGAGGATGGCTTTTACTTTTTACTAGGCCTTGGTATGCATGTATTTTTTGCCCCCTGTGAGCATTATTAATCTATAGAAAAATTACAAAAACAATTGTTGGCCAAGATACAAGATACTGCTTAACTGTTGTTTTAGAACAATGGACAGTGCTGTTGTTGTGTGGTGCACGCAACATGATTTAAAAAGTGGGCTGCCTTGTGTGTGCAAATGTTGGACCACGTAATAGTATGGGTATTGGAACTCTCTCTCTCTCTCGCTCATAAATCGAACCCCGCATACGAGACACTGCACGCGGTGCAGTGTGAAATCTACACGCATTGATCAAAGATGGAAAAGATCGATATTGGGTTTCTAAGAATACATTTAGAATCAGCCAAAATAAATGATTAATTTGAAAATAAAGTTGCAAGATTGCACAAGGGTTTTCTAACGATCAATTAGCCCTTTAACACAATGAACTTGGATTAGTTAACGCAATGTGCCATTGGAACACAGGAGTGGTGGTGGAATATGGGCCTTCTATGTATGCATATGTAGATATTCCATAGAAAATCAGCCGTTTCCAGGTATAATAGTCTTTTACCACAACAATGAGACTATATTTCTGAACAATTCTTTATATTTTTATCGATTTTATTTTTTGCGTTTCTTAAGAAAATAAGGAAAGTGACCACAAACGTCTTAGCGGTAGTGTGTGTTAAAACAAATTGTGAAATTTATTTTCGGAACACAATCTTGACTAAGATTGCAATATAAGGCTAAGGCAATAATTACAACAAAGGCCCTATATTAACAAATTCTTATAAAAATGATGTAGCCACAAGTGTGAGTTTTATCAAGAGTCTATATGAGTTTGGGGGGGGGGGGGGGGGGGTGAAATTAAGTTAAAACCAATTTAGCGATGGACCGAAATTGCCGTTCAAATGCCTGGATGGAATTACTCTAATTGCTTGCACAAGTCCACTTAGATATTTCCTATCACTAAAATGCACATTTCATATATTTTTGGGACGTTGGTTATAAATGTGGCCTCTGCTGCTGGCTAAGGCAAGGCAAGGCTAGACTTGTGTCCTACTACCTGAGAAGTGTTGGTGATTGGTAGGCAGATGCCCAGATCATTGACAGTCAGCTGCAGGAAGAGGGTGCTAAAGGCCTGGGCTGAGGTTTGCTGGATGCCAGGAAGCTTGTCGACCACTTCCTTTGTGGCCATATGGATGTCCTTGTTCAGGGCCAGGCGTTGCTCGTTCCAGTTGTCATAAGCTGCCTTGTAGTTCAGCCAGAACAGCACAGCTGATGGATGGAGTATACAGAATTATAATAGGTGATGCAGTGTTATCTAGGGAAGGGTTTACTGTTTTGTCAATACAAAACATCTTTCATAAAGTTAGCAACATTACAAAAGTCATTCTTAAAATTCATAATGATTATTAAACAGTGCTATATGTAATCTTCGGCCAGTAGAGAGAAATTGCTACATGCATTTTATATATTGAAGCAACTTGAGGCCTTAAGCGCACAGTCCAATGATAGGTTTCCAGTAATTGTCATAGATTGTAATTGTAACTACCTCTGTAATTCATAAGGATAGATGAAAAATCATTCACCAGCTAAAGGTAATTCGCTCGCTATCATTAGCTTCAGCATACAGAATATCAGCTCGTGTGGTTCCTTTGTAACATTATTGCTATGCTTGAACGGACAAATGGTAGCATCAATAGATAAAAAAATCTGAAAAAAATACTACCACTTTGCGGGTATTATTAATTAATTATTATTAATTACCATTACACAGTGATCTCTACTGTTATATAATGCTAAAAAGGTAAAAATTTGGAAAATATTCCATAGCACTTTTAATGACACAGAGATACAAATAGTAGTTTTAACGATACGGAAATACAAATATTACAATCAACAAATGTTCTTGACCTCTGTCGAAGGCAACAGGCTGAGCGAAGACAATTGGTCGGTTAAGTGTGATGAGAACTGCTTCCTTGTCCGAGGAACCACTTATCTCTTCCTGAAGGGCGTTCCGTAGGCCAATTCGAGTGCGAAAGTAAGCCACCTGATGGAAGTCTGAGCCTGCCTCCTCATAAACCTGTTATATATGTGTGGGGGGTTAAGCAGAGTACTAAATCACATACGCCAACAATTTCTAACTGACTTGAGTTGCAGACAAGATTCAACATTTTGAACAACTGATTAAGAATATTCACACTACCTGGTGTTTGACAATCTGTCCCAGGGCAAGGTGTAGGTCTACTTGGCACTTGCCAAATAGTTTGAGGTAGCTACTGCTCCCACCGGGCTGGGTCTTGCACTGGATCCGGTTGGATAGCTCTAATTCAATCAGCCCAGTTTCAAAACGCACTGCCCGCATGGACGGAGTGGTGGCTGTCATCTGGATGCCCTGGTAGGGAGAGAACATACTTACATTAAAGCTGAATTATCATATTCAATTAACAACCATAAGAAGAAAAGACATCAAAATGACAAGTGAAATGATTCACAAAAGTCCTGGCTTGGTACGTATTGTAGTATTATGTACTGGTTCGATAACTTTTCATTACAGCAGGAAACACACAGAACTGTACATTTTCTAAACCTGAATATCTTTAAAGATAAACGATCAAATATTGACTATTGAAGTGGTAGGACATACACAAACGTTCAGCAGTGAGTGGCTGCTTAAATGCTGTTAAGAGACAGTGGAGACAGAAAGTTGATCTGGTAATTTGTACACTGGGATGAAGTTGTCTCAAAGAACTAATCATGATCATACTTTTTAAATCTTTGATTTAACACTTACAGTAAGAAAACATTGTCTATCTACTACTGTCTAACTCTTTTCCCGTCATCGTTACATCATATGTACAGCCATAAAATTCCCAAAACAGGAGTGAAAGGAGGTAGCCCGGCTCTGCTTTGTCTTATGCACCTGCTATCTCAGTCTCAACAGTCTGTTTCTCGGAATGCATTAACCGCTGCCCTCCCATTTCAAGCGGATTGCTTGATTAGTTGAGATTTATAGATTTAGATTGCGCAGAAAGAAATCTGAAAGCCGTATGGAGCAACAAAATAACAACAAAATTCTGACGACGGGGGTATAAATTGGTCTAAAAGCCATTTTCTTTACCTTTCAAAGTTACCATAAGGAACTTTTTTATTGCTGCTGAAATATAAAAATATATACACCTGGTCAGATATTTTACCATCCCCCTTGTTAACTTTTAACAATTCAACCACTGCCAAGGCCTGCAAGCACACATGGCAATAAACCAGTCAAAAATAGGTCCTGAAATTGCTTTTTTATTTATATTTTTACGGAAACAACAATGTAAAAAATATGTTTTTATGTTTGTCTATAATTGAAGGTTTGTTGTTTGTTCACACTCACTGTAAATAAAGCACCTTTATACCGCAGAATACTCGTGTGTCGTGTACTTAGATCAGTCTACACCCGGTCCTGTGTTACAATCCATGAATCCCTAGGCTAATTTAAAATTGGAACGTAACACATACCTTAATTGATAAACCAATTGTCATGAAAGTGTGCAGTAGTAAGTATTATTTGAAAGCTAATACCTAGTAACTTCTTAAGGTGTGCTGATTTTTTGTCTAAGTACAATTGCACATATAAAATATACACTAGGCTTCATCTTTAAAATGTAATGCATCAATAACTTCCAATGTCATATATTTGAAACTGGATATTCATTTAACAAGATGTCTGTCATGTCTGCGCAAACTTTTGAACACAAGTGTTCCCAAATGCAAATATACCTGCTTAATACAAAACCAAAATCTGTGTGCACTTCCGGCTGTCTCGCCGTGTGTGAAACTGAGCAATTATGCAGACAAATTTTACTAAACGGCTCTAGCAAGCCTTCCTATCCAGCACGGTGGCTCAGTGGTTAGCACTGCTGCCTCACAGCAAGAAGGTCCTAGGTTCAAACCCCATCTCAGCCAAGGGCCCTTCTGTGTGGCGTTTGTATGTTTCCTCCGGGTACTCCGCATCCTCCTACCAGTGCCCTGACCAGTCACTACCAATTCAACTGGAGTCAGTCTGTGTGCCCTGTGCGTGAGCAAGTCTGTCGTAATATGTTGGGTGAGCAAGTCTGGCGCAAATTGGCTGCCGTGGTATCATTCAGACGGAGTGTTGTGTTTGACAGATATCGGTCTGTTCATAGTTAGGGGAGACAACGACATTGCAGTGCCAGGGACAGAAAGACCAGAGCTGAACTAGTCTAAACAGAAGAATCCCACAAGCACCAAATACATTTACGCTGTGTTTTTTAAAAACTGTTTGGACAAATAGGCTATTCACATTGAAAAATAAGCTACAAAATGTAATACCTTGTCAAATGGCAATTCAGACCTTTTAATACTTTTTAAAGACCTTAATTGTCGCTAAATTTATTTATTACCTTTTAATTCTTTAATAACACGAGACACCATGAGCTGTAATTAAGTTTAATAGTACATTGATTTCTGTAGTTATCATTGCGCTAAATGAAACTATACGGTATATATTACCTTGAACATGAGGCTAAGTGAGTAGAGCAGAATCTTTGGTTTATCTGCGTCTGTTGCGTTGTCATGTTCATTCCACAACGGGATAGGCTGCTCTCCTCCTGCACACATAATAAGCCTACACATGTAATCTTTTCACCATTTTCTCAGCTCTTCCAAGTACTTAAGGCATTTTTTCTGCATTTAAAGGGGTAGTCTTTTTGGGAAAAAAGATAGGTTCCTTCTTACCCCTTACCCCTAGTCAGACGAGATGATTGAGATGATTTTATCATTGTACGTCCAATAATGAGTTATTTAGGTGGGTAAATGTAACCTAATTTAGCAACAATGGCATTTTGGAACATAGAACAAATTGCTTCTCTATTGGATTGTTCTGGGACTAACCTGAGACTTTCTGGATAACCTCATTGACCTCTTTCATGAAAACCTTTTGCAGGAACACCAAGTGGTTCAGGAGGTCTGTGGTCAGGTTGTGCTCAAAAGAACCAATCTAGAGAAGAGACATCATATTTATACTAACATAAACCTAAACACATCTGAAGGTAAAATTAGACTATCTTCAGTTTTATATCAAAAATGTATTAATATTTACAAATGTGTGTTTAAAAGTTTTTGACCATCTTATAGACAATGTGCAGTGACTACAACAGCTTCTGACCTCTGCCACACAGCTCAGGTAGTTCCCCTGGAGGTAGTTGGCCTGCTTGGTGGGGAACTCATCTGTGGCCCACCCCTGGTCCGAGTGACTTTCGTGGTCTTCCATGATGTATTCTCCTGACATAGTGACTGGGGGGAGGTTGAGGCTGGCTGAGGGCGGCATAGTGGACATAGTGTCCACTGGGGACACCTTGGACTGGAAACACAGCTTGTGGTTGGGCAGTTCAAAAGTAAACCTGGTTTGGGCACCTGGTGAGAAGCATGGGAAACCAGACAGTTGGTAAAATGTATTTCTCTGCCGACATGGCATACTTCCTTGAAATTAATTTAACATTGGTGAAGATGTAAAGTAGTATATGTACAAACTCTGGAGAGAATTCTTTGCGGAAAAACACCTAGAAATCTGGATCTCTATTTTGAGATACATATTAATTTGTTTATGAAAATGTTTAAATTAAACGTGAATTCCTCTACAGGACCATGGAACGCCTGTCATTTTTTTATGTGGAAAGATACAGTCTAGGTATCTATCCTGGCTGCCCTTGACTATTGAAATGACGTCTACGTGCACGCGGCTGATTATAAAAAAATACTTACCATCTAATTAAGTCAACTTTATCAAAAGGAGGCAATAAATCCAGGGTATGTACAGTACTGTGCAAAAGGTTTAGGCAGGTGTGAACGAAATGCTACAAAGTAAGAATGCTTTTCAAATAATATACACATTTTTTTTTGAGTGAGTGAAAATAAAATCTATATCAAATCAATATTTGGTGTGACCACCCTTTGCCTTCAAAACAGCATCGCCTGCCTAAAACACAGTACTGTATTTTTTTTTTAATCTTATCTTCTGTCTAAATTTACCTTTTAATTTATGCTTTTTAGTGTAGTTTATAATTGATAAATATTTTTTTATCTCAATCACCTACAATAAAGTAAACAAAATATGCCTGTGTTTGGGATTGCAAACTAACATTATTACAGATGTATTTATAAATTGCCTTTGAGAGAACTCCTGGATTTTCTTTTGCCTTGCTAACACACACTCACACACACACCTGTCATGCCATGGCTCTTCATGTGGCCCATCTTGTACTCCGCCTTGAGCGAGGGCAGCAGTGCTGCTCCGATGGTAATTCCATCCATCATAGCACTGAATTTAAGCACAATCGGTTTCTTCTCCAGACCTTCAGGAAGCTGGGGGAACTCGTTGGCCTCGACAGGCGTCTGATTGAAACTGGATGCCTTTTCAGAGGGCTGGGGGGTGTCCTCGCCGGTAGGGGGTGGACTGATAGTGAACGTACAAAGATGTAATGTTAACAGGGTTGTATAACAGGTACATTGGTCAACTAAATGATCCACTACTTCAGGATCAAAGCTCACTCCCACTTCTTAAGAAAACCAGAATGTAATTGTGTCCAACCTCACACGGAAAAATAAAGGCTCCCAAACAAGCTGTTTCGGGGCTAACGCAGTAACAGGACTGTCTGCATTACTGTGCGAGATGTTTCAGGGCTAACGAAGTAACAGGACTGTCTGCATTACTGTGTGCTTGGCTAGCAAATGGCAAATGGTTAAGATGAGATGTTCTCCGGAAGTATCTCAATTTAATTGACAGTTCATGCAAATAACTTTGGTCATATTGGACATATCTGGCACGGTTTTTAGCTGCACTTGCCATTCAAAAATACACTTTTCTTTACCCATTGCTTGCTAGTTTCTGTCCGATTTATCATTTACCACTGCGTTAACTGCTTAAAAAAATTTGTGACATTAAAACAAATTTGCGTTAATGTGTAAACTTTGACAGCCCTAAATATGAATAATTAATTTTACTTATATAGTGCTTTTGTTTTTATCATGCTGATCTGACCAATTCCGTAATAACCATTTAATCAGATCTTCAGCAAATGCCATGTTTCTGTAAAGTTTGAGGTGCATTTTTTTTGTATGGCTACATCAGCCTATTGTCTTTCAGCAATAGCAAACTCACATGTTGGAGGGCTGGCGGATGAGGTCCGAGATCTGCTTGGACAACTGATGTGAGCTTCGGACCATCATGCTGTGCAGAGTTGCCGGGTGCTGAGGTATGTTTATGATGATGGCGCCCACTTTGAACACTGCAGCATTGTTTGTTTTCAGACCACGCTGGGCACTGTAGAGAGCTTGCGATTTGGCAATGTTGCATTTTACTACCGTTCTGAAAATGGAAAGAGTGGGTCAGTGCAATGAATAAGGAGAGATTACAGTGGGTTGACTTATATAGGGCTGGGTAATTTCAATACAGATGAAAATGCAATATTTGTGTTACTAACAAAATATGCAACACACTAGAAAATGGTGCTGTCACAGCCCAAAGAACAGCCATTTTGCATCATTTTGCTATATCAAAATTCAAAGCTTATGTCTTGCCAAATTTTTATGTTTCATAAATTACCATCAGAATTCCCTCAGATGAAGCCATCCTCTGAAATTGCTGTCCTATGGTTTATCATGGTATAGTCCATGGTGTCAACACCATTTTAGTGTGAGCAAAATGTATTAGACGCAGATCAGATCAGGGCTTCCATTAGTTGGTAATAAAAAAAATTTTGCCTGGTAAAATTGATTGAAAAACGATTAATTAAAAACTTGCCGGTCAAAGTGTCTGAAAAATAATGCTCATACAAAACGTAGCTATAACGAAGGCTATCCTTAAACAGGACGTGTTTTGACAACGAAAAAGCCTACAGGACTATTTTCCCTCCTAAAAGGGTGAGCTATTTTATCGCACGATACTTGCTACTAGGCCCACTACTATTCAACTTTTAAATAATAGATCAATTGCCTTAAGGCGCCAGCATGCTTCAAGCGAAAGCAAAATAGTTCGCTTTTGCCGGTAGTATGCAAACCACAATCAGCAAAACGACGTCGTTGTTCGTTCGCCTGCCGCTGCACAGCCCATTTTTTCTAGCTCGGCAACTACGGCAAAAGTGAACATCGGCGAACATCCTACGTGATTGGTCCAAGTAAATGGTGGGTGGTAGCCTACTATGACCAAAGGTTTGGATGGCTGCGTGTGGTTTCCGGGTACAGCATTTCGACTGTTTGTTTTGGTCACAGCAGCACTTGTTTCGAAAAGTTATGAACAATGAAAAATGAACTCATTCTACTCCAGGCTGCAGACCTGGAGCACAGGCAGATGTAGGCCCCACATGCAGATACAGGCCTCATGCAGTTTTAGGACCCTGTTACTAGGGTAGTAGTAAACTTATTGTCCAGTTGGTGGCGGTAATGCACCTTAAACTGGTTTGTCAACCGCCAATTTACACTAAAAAGAAGAAGAAGAAGAAGAGGAGAAGGAAGCTGATTAACACAAGTTAATCGATTTGCTAAAGTTATTGTTGTTCAACAATCCCGTAATGTTGGGTTATTTAAAGAAACTAGCTTAGGGTTGATATCAATTTATTGCAATATTTCTTGTGATTTTAAAGTTTTAAGTTATTGCACCATGCATTATTATCTTCATTATTATCTCCAACGCAGTATTATCTTACCCGAGTTAAGAGCGTTACTAACTTTACCCTAGAGGCTGAGGAGAAATTTCTAAAAGGACCTGTAATTGACATAAGTTACTGTAAAGATCCCAATAAAGGAAATAATGATCAAACATTGACACCCTGCCATTATTTACAAATAACCATTTTCTTTCCAAATTTCCTTCTTTCTTCAGTAAGCAGGAGGAATTTAATAGAAAAAAAAAATCAACGCCAGTTGGAAGAAGAGTGGTGACGGGCACAACTAAAGTCCCACACTCCCATTGGTTAAAGTTGTTTTAATAAATACTTTATGGTTCACAAAAAAGATGTCTTTGTTCTCACATAGCTAAATTGCCCTTGACATTTTAGAAAGGGATCACTTGTTTGTCTTCGTAAAATGCTTTGTAGAGTACTGTTCTGTAGATGTATGACAAACAATAGTGAGTAGTACAGCAGCTATTTAGTCAATGGTGCATTTCATTACACTGCATGTCTTGAGGGGTTATATATTTGAATTGAACGATTATATCTACATTCAGAAGAACTAAAACTACCTGTATCACTCAAATGCACTTGGCCCCTTTATATCAAAAAAACATACGTGGCTATAACTCTATGCTAAAATACTATGGCAGACTTTTTATCAATAGCATAGTGCTTTTTGTTACATTGTACAATCATTAGTGCAGCACACTTTATGTCTCATATCTTAATATGTTTATATTTAAATTGACAAAACTATCTTAATGCAAAGCGAAATAAAAAATTGTTTTTTTTAATTGTCAACATCTAGACGGTTATTAACGTAAAATCAATTCGTCGAAGTCTACAGATGGTTATTAATGTATACGTTTCGACAGCATATGGCTATCTGTGCAGCATACTTCATCTCATATCTTAATATAATGTATATATTTAAATTCACAAAACCATCACAATGTAAAGCTAAATAACATAAAAAAAAAACGACTTGTTAACGGTAATTAACGTAAAATCAATTTGTCAGTCTACAGACGGTGATTAATGTATACGTTTGGACCGCATATGGTTATCTGTCTGGGTCCTAAAACTGCATGGGGTCTGTATCTACATGTGCTCCAGGTCTGCAGCCCCCCCCCCCCCCCTATAGGCAAAGAAGCAAAGGCAAACCCCAGCGAACATCCTATGTTATTGGTCAAAATATATGGTGGTAGGTAACCTAGCTATGCTGAGAGGTTTGGGTGGCTGTGTGTGCTTTCCACAGCATTTAATCTTTTTATTTTGTTCATAGCAACACTCATTTAGAAAAGTTTAGAATTTTAAGAAGAACAAAACTATGAATATATTTGAGATCAGCTTAGCTGAAGAAATGTGAAAATATGTGCACATTTATAATTCGTTCAAGCTACCACAAACTCAAATCAGGAACGAAAGTATGCCATCACAGCCTCAGTGAATAAGCTAAAAAGAAGGAAACAAACAGGAAACGTGTGCTTTCACTTGAAGAATACTGCTGATTTGAATTTGCTTACCCTCAGCTAACTATTTCACTTTCGCTTGAAGCATATTGTGGCCTTCACGAGGCCAGTAAGTTTAAATTTTTTATAAATACATTTCCATCAGAGAGAAAATCCTACCGAAAACCCTGGATCAGACAGGATTATGTGATGAGTTTAAATTTTTGTACACGTTTTAACCAATAATGATGATGATGATGATAGAAAGTGATCGAGAGAACTTTTAAGTGTATAAACAGTCAACAGGTATCAATATATCAAATAATGAGTATTGACAAAACATTGATGAAAACATAAAAAATTTTGATTTGAAAGAGGTGACTGATATAGGGCAAGCAAGGAAAAACATGCACACATTCACAGATGGCCACACACATTATGGGACGGTTCTTAAAGGGATAGTTAAACTTTTTGGGAAATTATATGTTTTTACTTACCCCTAGTAAGACGAGATGATATTAAAGTAGGTAGGTAAATGTAACCTAGCTTAGCAACAATGGCTGTAAGCTATTGGTCATGGCTTGCATGGCTATGTTCAAAGTGACAAAATGCACTAAAACTTCAAAGCTGTGTTATTTACATGTTATATCTTCTGTATTTCACACGTGTAGAAATTCAAATGTAATTCACACAAGTAGAAATTAAATGTAAAAGCAAGATGTTATTATTGAAAGAGATACGTGGTACAGCCTATGTTGTAAAGCAAAACCATAGTTTTACCATGAGTCAGGCAGGCGGCCTCACAACAATAGATCCGACTGCATATCTGTTCACTTTTGACGGAGCCATGCTAGCAGTGAACGCTTACAGCCGTTGTTGCTACGCTAGTCTACATTTACCTACCTACTTACCTAAATAACTCACTATTGGACGCACAAATATTAGATTCATATCGATCATCTCGTCTGACGAGGGGTAAGTAGGAAGACACCAGTATATTCTTTTCCAAAAAGTTGAACAATTGCTTTAAGTAAAATGTGTGAGATCCAGATACGCCAAAGAAACACAAGTGAGAGGCAAAGGCTTATTCTGCAGCAAAAACATTTTAGCTAGTACACAACAAAATCTAAATAGTTGCATTTCTAGAAGTTAACAGTAGGTGGCACTCTTTGCTGCTTTGCTTCGGCGTTGTTCATCTTCCTGAAAAAATCTACAAGACTTCCATCCTGGATTTCCCTTGCATTAGTTTTGATCGGAGCAGACTTTACAAATGTATTTATAAAAACAATTGCAGCATTGAGTAAGTTATAGATGGTAGGAACTTTAATTCTGCACACATCAGCATTGTCAAGGAGAGAGTTCAGGGAAGCAAGATACAGTATATAGGCCAACAAAAAGCTGAGGGCAGCTGAGCTAAGTTCGTGATTGGACAATGCCAGCAGATGTCGGCCAACAATTGAGAGTCCCATCAGAGATTGCAACAACCAACTTAAGGCCAGACATAAGACTATGGTTCAACACACAACAAACTTTGTACATTGTAGAGGACTTCCCACAGTCCCGTGGGGAAGAAGTAATAGACGAGAAATACAAAAGAAAGAAAGAAAGAAAGCAAGAAAGAAAGACACTTGGCTGCAGCACAACAGTGAGGCTGGAAAAGGAATGAAAGTGCTGTGGAAGTTGGATGTGGCAATATCAATAACCAAACTACTTAAGGAAATGGGGATCTGTGGCAAAGAACTCTGCCAGACCATAAAAGCTATGTTATATATAGCAGAAAGAAGTAGCAAGTGGCGGTGGCAAAAAGCAAGGATCCAATATGGGGGCCAAAGTGAAGAAAATCATGTTGAAATACCAGAGAAAGTGGTTTCATCCAAGGACAAAGATGTAAAGGTAAGATTTCCTGCTGGGCATTGCTTGTACAAAGCCTGCAGTAATAGAGTGGCGAACAATTTCTTTTTCAGGTGACGGCGAGTATTACTGACAAAACAGCCTGCAGGAACAGAGTCTCACAGATTAACTTCTTTATTTTGAGTATCTGGCCATGCCTTGAGCTGATATAGCTCACTGCTCACGTTGAGCCTTCCGGAGGTGTCTCAATTAAAAGAAACATCCGGGATGAACAGGGAACGAGAGATGGGCCGGAGAATTGGAGCAGCGGGTGCGGTGTTGCAGTCGCTCTATCGCACCGTTGTGACAAAGAGAGAGCTGAGCCAGAAGGCAAAGCTCTCAATCTACCGGTCTATCTTCGTTCCTACTCTCACCTATGGTCATGAAGGATGGGTCATGACCGAAAGAACGAGATCGCGGATACAAGCGGCGGAAATGAGTTTCCTCCGGAGGGTGGCTGGCATCTCCCTTAGGGATAGGGTGAGAAGTTCAGCCATTCGTGAGGGACTCGGAGTAGAGCCGCTGCTTCTTTGCGTAGAAAGGAGCCAGTTGAGGTGGTTCGGGCATCTAGTAAGGATGCCACCTGGCCGCCTCCCTAGGGAGGTGTTCCAGGCACGTCCAGCTGGGCAGAGGCCGCGGGGCAGACCTAGGACCAGGTGGAGGGATTATATCTCCACACTGGCCTGGGAACGCCTTGGAATCCCCCAGTCAGAGCTGGTTAATGTGGCCCGGGAAAGGGAAGTTTGGGATTCCCTGCTTGAACTGCTACCTCCGCGACCCGACCCCGGACAAAGCGGATGACGATGATGATGATGAACAGTGCCCACTGGAAAACCCCAATGGCATAAATGCGCTCAACAAAAATCCATTCTAAATATTGGTTTCTAAAGTGCTTATCTAGGATTATGGCATAATAAATATTATAACACTGTTACCTGTGTAGCACGTGGTATAATTGCAACGCAATTACATACTGTAATTTGTTTGGTATCATAAATGTTCAATCTTATTTGGAAGTAGCTAGAAAGCAGCAGCCTTCATACAGAAACTAGGACACAAGTTTGAACGTTTTGGTTTGTAAACTCAACTGAATGAGTTTATGCCGTTAAGAGAAAGATGTTCTCAGCTAAAAAAATATCAGAACAAATAAATGTCAGAACCAAAGGCAAACAAAGTCACAGGGGAAAACATGTTCAACCAAGGGAAGACAGTGGTGGGGAGGAGCAATGCTTTTAGAGTGACATTTCCTTAGCATGGTGCAAACCCTAACATGTTGAGGTAGCAATAACATACAGAAACTCTTGTTTGGCTGTGCTGGTTGGAGATGTAGGGAAATCCTCCAGTCTACGAAAGTAGTTGGAAGAGAAAACAAGGAAATGTAGAAGAGAGTAAATGAGAGGTAAAACATTAGAGAAGAAATAGTAAACTTACAATTCGTAACTTTTCAAAAGTCCTCCATTTCCAATTGGACATTCAAAATACAAGCAGTTGTTTACATTCTCTCTACTGCATTCAAGCATGGTACAGTTTAGGTATCACACTGCAAAACCGTCCAGTTTCCACCCCTGAATAACTTTCCATTTATAAATTACAAGTTTTAAGAACAACTTGTTTGCACAAGGATTTCTTTTCAGTTTTTAAGTGACCGAAAATTATTTCTAAATAATTACAGATGGATAGAGATATAAAAAGTATATTGTAATTGTTAAGCATCAAAGCACAGCACATAGAGCAAGCACAGGTCCTTTAACTTTAGGAGCAGCACGTACTGTATATCAGGAGTCATCCCCTCTAGGAGCACGATGTTAACACCACCAATGTGAGCTGATGCACATGTCTCCGTCATCTTCTGGTGTAATATATCTATAAAACATAGCTTGAACATTTTAAAAAAGAATTTTTTTTAGGTTTTCCTGTGTCTGGTTTTAAGAAACCTTCACTAACTAAATAAAATTCTTCAAATCTTTAACTGCTAGCATGACACATTTGGTTGTCCACAGATAAACTACCATGTATAGAAATGTAGAAGACCTTTTTAGAGTAGATCTAGTAGTGGCCTTCACCTTTCATCTTCTCTTTAAGGGTGAAGCTGCCATGTATCTTCTTCAGCTCTGCCTCCATGGTAAGCCCCCCGATGTCGGCCTCTAGGTGAGTACGGTTAACCATCCCGATGCCAAACACAATCAGTGTCACATGCTGCGGCTCCAAGTTCCCCAGGCTTCGCCGCCTCGTACCTGCTCCGGATGGTTTGTTGGGTGTGGTGGGGTCTTGCTGCTCGTTCTCAAAGATTACCCTGCAGAGAGGCTCAGACGGGCTGCGTCCGACATCTTGAAACAAAGGGAGTACCAGGTTGAAAGTAAAAGTCGTTTTAGTAATTGACCAGCAGTTTCAAAGGTGCTATGTGTAATATTTCTACAATTCTTAATCATAAGATGGTCCTAATAGAACAAAAGATTGCTAAGGTACTCAAAATAATAACCAGCCAAAAACAAAAAAATAACGATCAATTCCATAGAATCTTCTGTTCTGGACCGGATCGTGTGTTGTTTTGGTAGTTTGATGACTGAAGTTGTGCATGTAGGCATAGCAATAATGTTGTATGGCAAACCAATTTAATGTCAGCGAGTGAGATCAAGTACTTTGCTATCTACCTTATAGAATTAATTAAACAGATAGCTATGATATCGAAGTTTACCAGTTAGTGACAACCCAACATTAAGCCGTGTGCTAGAGGGTGCACGTTGTTTCAATGCTTTTAATGTTGGTAGAAAACGTGTGTCAAATTCAGATAACACAACACATTACAGAAACGCGCTGGAAATACCGACAACACATTACAGAAACGCGCTGCAAATACAGGCAACACAAGGGAAATGTTTCCAGAGGACACCTAAAAGTGACAAGGAATACACAAGAACAAAGGACCTCTGTTGTGTCTGGATTTGCAGTGCATTTCTGTAATGTGTTGTGTTTTTAGATTTGCAGCGCCTTTCTGTAATGTGTTGTGTGGTCTGAATTTGCAGCGCGTTTTCTAAATGCTGCGCATGTATTGTCAAATTGATGTAGATGTTTTCTAAATTTGCTTGTGTTTTGTCTATTTGCATGTGTTTTCTTAAGTTGCAGGGTGTTTGGCCTCTCAAGGCCACCGTACTCTACTGGCCAAAAATAACATTTGTACAGACTCTGTGAGACGGTGTGTAGTACCACAACTGTAGGCAAGTCTTCCTTGCACAATAGAAAAGATGTTACTGGACGGCAATAACACGTGAAACCAATTATTTACACTGCACATTTTCTTTCACTAAACTTTATTGTAACAATATATACGTATTGAATAGAACTAAGACTTCCTACCAGAAAGGCAGTTTTCAGGGGAGCTCTTTTCCAAGATGCCAGTGGGATCAGAGATGAGCGAGTAGAAGTTCAGTAACTTATACATGTTCTGCCAACACTCTGCGGAGGGCTCACTCTGTTCCGACACTGTAATGGAGTCTGAGTCGTCCATCTGAATAGCCATGTGGTCTGCCACATCACGGGAACCCTTCCTTGACACCTAGACAGGTTCTATGTGATTAATACTCAAAAATGCATAATTTGACAAAGGCCAGACAAAAAGTCTGGTATGCATACACATACTTAATTCAAGCTAAATACTGTCACAGTTCACAACCGCAATATGCCATTGATTCAACAAGCTGATAGGTTTATCAGCCTAAGAAATCCACAAAATTCTGATTTCTCAAGACCACCGTAATATGCAATAACAGAAGAAGGGAGGACAAATATCTTGCACTTTTCACAAAATAAAGATCACACAACTAAAGGTTACATTTTCAGACAAAAAATACATCACACCATTGAAAATGTAAATATAAATATATCATCAGTGGTTTTCTATGATAGAAAACTGTATGGCACATTTTAGATCATTTTTGTCAATATACTGTATACTATACAATGTGTTTGAGTTACTGAAACTGAAGTATTTAAAAAAAATAAAATATGAATCTACACCCGAGGCTAAACATTTTGACATCAAATCTTACTTCTAGCATAAAAGTTACAGCAAGTCATGTAAGTGTGAAGAAACATAGTAAAAACTATAAAAATAGGACACATGCAAGATAACTTAAGCACTCACTGATAAGCTCCGAGGAGAAATTATTATGGCTTTCTAACCACCGAGAAGCCCAGTGATGACGGTTTCATCTTTTATAGGATAACAACTTTTATTACCTTGGATGTGCGTCGCTCCGAGCGTCCCATCGAGCTGCGTCCCTTGGGTTCCCTCCTCCCTAGCGTGTCCATCCCAGATGGGGGTCCGATAAGTGGAGGTACTGCACCCATACCACCTCCTCCACCACCTACCCCTCCTCCAACCACCCTCTTAGTCTTAAGGGTCTGAGCGGCGCTGCGGTTACCACCATTGAGGCTGCCGCGCGAGCTGCGGCTGAAGTCTGATGAGCGGAAGTGACGATACGGACGGGCTTTGAAGGTAGGAGTTGGCGAGGCCGAGCCAGCTGTGTAGCGACTGAGTTTGATGTCTGTCTGCGTGGCCTTGATGTCATCAATCATGGTGCTAAACTGGTGAATAAGGCGTACCAGGGCCATGTCCACGCGCTGGCTAATAGCCTGACAGGCGGCAGTAAAATCGCAGTGAAAGGTATTGTAGTGACGCCGGTTAAGGTCATGGAAAGAGAGTGGTGCGGCTGCTGGTCCCTGCATAGCACTTGTCGACTTCTCCATCACCACCGCATTCAGGCTGAATGTCTCGATGAGCAGGGCCGGTTTAAACTCGAGGGATGGAAGGTTCACTGTGCCCTTTCTGTATGGGTATACATACGGTGGGAAGAGTAGGTAGTGTGAAAAAGTAAGGGCTGATAAATTATGATTAATAAAAACTTTTAATAAAAATACATTAAGGATTAGGTGACCCCCCCCCCCCCCCTTTTACGGTTCTACCTTCTGGAGCGCTTGTTCTTGCGCTCCTTTGATGTATCTGAGTCGACAATGTCTGCCCGGAGACACTCCAGGGTACCAGAGAAGGAAAGGTGTTCTCCAAAGTACATCTTGTAGCTGAGTGGTCTGATGTCCTGAGCTTGGATCCCCATATGACTCAGCAAAGGCTTGAACACCACCTAAAGGTAAGTAGGTGGGCAGAGATTAAATAACCAAGCTTTGACATGTACACTGCTCAGCCATAACATTAAAACCACTGACAGGTGAAGTGAATAACATTGATCATCTCGTTACAATGGTACCTGTGAAGGAGTGGGATATATTAGGCAGTAAGTGAACAGTCCATCTGGTCCGATCCCACAGAAGAGCTACTGTAGCACAAATTGCTGAACAAGTTAATGCTGGCTATGATAGAAAGGTGTCAGAACACACAGTGCATTGCAGCTTGCTGCGTATGGGGCTGCGTAGCTGCAGACCGGTCTGAGTGTCCATGCTGACCCCTGTCCACAGACGAAAGCGCCTACAACGGGCACGTGAGCGTCAGAACTGGACCATGAAGCATTGGAAGACCCTGGCCTGGTCTGAAAAATGACATTTTCTTTCAGTTCAGGTGGATGGCCTGGTGCGTGTGCGTCGTTTACGTGGGTAAGAGATGGCACCAGGATGCAGGAAGAAGGTAAGCCGGCAGAGGCAGTGTGATGCTCTGGGCAATGTTCTGCTGGGAAGCCTTGGGTCCTGGCATTCATGTGGATGTTACATTGACACGTACCACCTACCTAAACATTGTTGCAGACCAAGTACACTCCCTTATGGCAACATTATTCCCTGATGGCAGCGACCTCTTTCAGCAGGATAATGTGCCCTGCCACACTGCAAAAATGGTTAACGAATTTGTTTGAGGAACATGACAAAAAGTTTAAGGTGTTGACTTGGCCTCCGAATTCCCCAGATCTCAATCCAATCGAGCATCTGTGGGATGTGCTGGATCAACAAATCCGATCCCACCTCGCAACTTACAGGACTTAAAGGATCTGCTGCTAACGTCTTGGTGCCAGATACCACAGGACATCTTCCGAGGTCTTGTGGGGCCCATGACTCGATAGGTCAGAGCTGTTTTGGCGGCAAGAGGGGGGCCTACACAATATCAGGCAGGTGGTTTTAATGTTGTGGCTGATTGGTGTATGTTCTTAAAAGAAAGTTCAGCAAATTTACACATTCTTTTTCAGTCGATTAAGGAAACTCTAAGATGAGAGCTGTACTTTCAATGACATTTATATCATATACTCATCAGCATGCTAGTTGAGCACTCTGCATCAATTAAATAAGCAAGTAGGCAAACAAAAGATCTGATGGGGATTTTTGTTTGTTAAAATAATACATATTTAAATTAGTGATGTGAACATGTACAGGTATACACATTTTAACAGTTTGAGTAATGTACCATTAAAATGTTTTTGTCAAAGAGTACTAAATTACCAACTTCAGCATAAAATATTTTCATAGAAGTTTCTTAAATGCTTAAAATACTAGAATACAAACCCTAACCCATAAGCAAATAAATAAACGTTGGCTGTAGCACAATAAGGGAAATAACCAAAAAATATTAAGGCACAATGATGCGATTAAAGTTTGGACTAGGCGAATGTGTTGTGCAATTTATGATAATGTCACGAAAAATCATCTATTCATCCAGACAGCCATCCATATGTCCGTCCGAAAAGTAAGTCTCACAAAACGTAGTTTAATAACATCCAAGGCTCGCATCAACAACATTTCTTCTTGATATTGTATTTTGATTTCTAATAGAATATTCACATACCAACTGATGAGCATATAAAGCATAGCCATGTACATGTCTAAACGCTGGAAATTTCTAATGTTCAGAATTGTGTATCCCATCTGGGACACGTAGAAAATCTACCCTACAGAGTTGAACATCTCACTCTCACTCAGTACCTGAGCGTCAGCCAGCTGCACGGCAGCAGGGCACTGGTTGCCCTCCTCCAGGTCAGCCATGTCATCCTGGCTGGTGCTGTGTTGTGAGTGCTGTGATTGAGTCCCATCAAGGGTGTTCTGATCACTAGACAGCACGGTGTTGAAGTCTGATGCTGAGGGAATGGTGGGAAGGTTGCAAGTACCACCTGGGGTTCAGAGAGTTAACGGTCTTTGAAATGTGAAAGATACTTCATAATTTAACAACAATTAATTAGTCAACAAAACCACTTAAAACTGAACACAACATCATACAATCACAATCCCTTAGAAATGGAGCTATCTTTGTAAGTCAGTTTACATTGTTTAATGGCTATTGAACCACTGTATTCAGGAATTCAAACAAACATTCCTTGGCCCAAAGTCGACAGTGGTAGTGTTGATGACTAGCATCGATGGCATCGCTATACTACGCAGAATGTAGGTGATTGACAAATTTGTTTAAATATGAATGAATTACTTAGTTGTTGAAACTCAGTTGGCTGCATCACGGTGCTTAGCTAAGGTAGGTTTGTTATGCAAGGTAGACTGGTTACTCGAAGCTATGCAAGACTGAACTAACAGTCTTCTTAATTAATGATATTATACAAAACTGAGAGAACATTCAAGTAACTGTACTTTATGTTTTGGAAAAATAACTAAATGTTCAACTGCAATGGTTGTTCATTGAGGTGCAGCAAGTCAACTGTAGACGTTTCTAGTTAGTCTTTTTTTTTTAATAAAAACAAAATATGTGCTTGTCCTAATGATCATAGCATTTTTATTGACTACCACTTTTTTCCCGTGAGCTGGCTAAGCAGTAGCGACCAAAATGCATTTTGGGAGTAATAGAGTTGAGTATGAGTTCCAAAGAGTGTTTCCTATATGTTATGGTTGAGAAAGGATATTGAAGAATAAAAAAATATTAAATTGTATACATCCTAGACCTGTCTGCTGTATCATTTCAATATACATCTAAATTAAAACATGCACGGAATAGTCTAGACAAGAATGTATCTGAGTCAGTTTGATAAGTGACCTCATTCTCATTCAACATTCATCTTGCATTGTTTCCAATCCCTGACCTGTCTGCAGACAATTGTGTTGAGGGCGGTTGATAGGGCAGTCCTGGGTGGTGGCTGTAGTTCTGCTGCCAACAGCGTTGGACATCCAGTTGTAGAAGCTGACAGAGGAAGGTTCCGACAGCAAGGGGTGCTCTGTCAGCATGTCAGTCGCTGCACTGTTACCTGGAGGGATATGGAATGGATAAGACCAATGGCTCAAAAAGGTAGGGCTAAAACCACTACATTTGTGCATTGTCTAGCAGTTCTCTGAGCGCAAACAAACCCGCAATTTTTAAATATCCCCATCAACTGCGATGGACACTACTGGTGTAAGCACTTCACGACAGAGGCAAATCCTTTGTATTTCATAGTTACGTGGCTTTGAACACCGCCAACATTTTAGGGTAGCTGTTTGCGGGGGAAAGGAAAAACAAGATCTAGGGTAAAGTACAGGCTGGCACTAAATTAGTGGAGTAGGCCTCGAAAATTCAACAATTCAATACAGTCACACACCAAGAGTTACTACGAATGAGTGATCAGACTACTGTATATTTTAGAAATAATTATGAAATAATCATTGGTAGTTTATTGTAGAAATATACAGTGTTATCATTGGTAACGTTTCACTATGGCGCACCGCCACCGCAAAATCCTTAGCACAACAGAGTTTGAGTTACTGCATGCCCTTTAAAATTACACAACGTGGCACAAAAGTCTGTCTTGCAATGAAGACGGAAGTGCCCTCATTCACCAAACATTCTAAAGGAAAAATGTTTTCTTAAAACCTACTGACTCAATTTTCAGGAAAATTCAGTCATTTTGAACAAATCTTTAAAATGACTCAGGACGAGTAGTCTCAAAGAGTGATTCGTTCATTTTGGTCGTGCGAACGCAAGAACAGTTGTGTTCCGAGTCATTCGTTAATTTAGTTCAGCATAGGCTTGGTTTAGGAAACAGAAATTAATAGTTCACCCCTCGACACAATACTCCAATAGTCCCTCAACTGGGCAATCTGGTCCGAGTAGTTCGTTCACTGGTCACGTGACAGCCGTATAGGCTCGGCATAGAAAAGAGAACTGTTTAGTTTGCCATGGTTATGTAGTCACGATTCCCCCGTAGTTGTGAATCACTCACTATGATTATTAAGTCACCTAAAAGCAGTTGCAATAAACTACTTTACAGAAATGTGATGTGTTGTATTTAGCCAAAAAGTCACAATATTGATATAACTTTAAGATGTAGCCCATTTCTTTATAATCAAGTTGTCTTTACACTTTGCACTTCGCAATCATGTGTTGTACACACATCTTTACACACTATACTAAATAAAATGTCAAATAAAAATAAATAGGTAAAATCACACCATACATACAAATAACAATCACACTCAAGCCTAGCAGTTACGTGAAAAGTGAACGAAAGACTCAAACGACAGGACAGGAAACAGAAATGTGTATGAGTTTGTGTTTAGATTTAAACTAAGATGTTCTTTAATTTACTTCTAAAACCTCTTTTCTAATGCTGACCTTTCACAAATAGGTTTACAGTCAGACATTTAGCATGTAGCTAAATGCATTGTAAGAGAAAATAGAAAATCAAAAATATCCAAAGTGAATATGAAAAGGGAAAAAAGGAAAAATATCCTAAATGCCAAAGTATTTTATTATAGTTTCAAGACAAATGAAACACAATTTTGTAGCAAATTGATACTAAGTGTCTATTTAAGAAATCAAATTCAGGATGCTGTGATGTTTTTTGTTTGATGATAAACTGTAGTGTAATATAGAGCCCTGCCCGCCCCTGACCTGCTCAAGCCCTAGCCCGGCCCTGACCTGCTCAAGCCCTAGCCCGGCCCTGACCTGCTCAAGCCCTAGCCCGGCCCTGACCTGCTCAAGCCCTAGCCCGCCCCTGACATGAGGTGCTCAAGCCCTAGCCCGCCCCTGACATGAGGTGCTCAAGCCCTAGCCCGCCCCTGACATGAGGTGCTCAAGCCATAGCCCGGCCCTGACCTGAGGTGCTCAAGCCCTAGCCCGGCCCCAGCCCGACACGGTCCGAAATGTTTCAGCATGAGCCCGGCCCCACATAGAAAATCACAGATATATTCCACAGTGGAGGTACCCATCATCTTACCAGTGCGTGTCAGGGAGCTACTCTTGGGGCCCACAGATGTAGGTTCGTTGTGCTGTGGAGTGCCCTCTAGCAAGTTGTGGAGGCTGGGAAAGCTGCCAGTCAGGTAGCTGAGCAGGCTCTCCTTGCGAGGGCTGTCCTTTACAGGCATGCCTACGCGGCTGACATGTGCAGGGGAGTCGGCTGCGGTGTCGCCGCTGGTGTAACTCAGCGACTGGTAGGGGTGGGAGCCCTGAAGGGTAAGACACACAAACTCCATTTGATGAAATGTTACAAACATTTAAACGACATTACTAATGGTATACGTTTTGATCAATTGACACAAATTTGGCAATAACTCTTCTGTATTACTTTTATTTTCAGGGCAGATTCACTGTGTGTGTGTGACTTGGAGAGCTTCCTCATAATTTCAACGCCACTGACTGGTCCAGAGTTGACCTCTTTAGGTGGTGGACGACTGCACGCCCCCTCCAGCAGCATTGTGTGTTCACTCACTGTAGCTTCAAAAATGTAAAGAGAAAAATATTGAAGAAATGTAATCTGTGGGTTTGAATTAGTAGAGAACAAGTTTAAGTCCAGTCCCTACCAGCATCAAACTCAAACTCTGCGCCATCTGCGCTTGTGTCACTCTGCAAAGCGGCTCCGTTGTCAAGGCCCTGGGCTGGATTGCACAGGTTGGGCTGGGGTTCCTTTGGTTTGGGTAGCTGGTTAGGCCTCATTAGGCCAATGGCTTTAAAGCCCTGGGTCACCACAATAAACTTCATCCACTGTCTAGCCAGGGCCACTAGACCTTTTTTCAGGGTAACCAGTGCGGGAAGCCCATCATTCTACAGGGAAATCAAAGACCATTAAATGCATTTTTTGGGCACTAAAACATGGACACTAGTTTCTGTTTATTGGATGGTTAAGTTGAGTTATTTTAACGTGTGAGGGGTTTTGAGTTCCGAGCATGTCCAACCAATACAGATTTTTATTACTTCAAAGTCAAGATGTTCTGGAATTACTATAATCCACAATGATGCCCCCCACTTACCATTGTGGCCTCTTCTATGACAGAGTAGTCTGCTTGCTGGAGGTATCGGTACAGGATGTTACACAGCATACAGGATGGGTTCTCGTGGAGGTATCGCGCACGCTTAGTCACACGGTTGTACTTACTCCTGATGGGAATGTGGATGCTTTTTTTCTGTTGGCAAAAATAAAATAACATATTTTTTAGACTTGATTGATATATGTATGCATGTTGGAGAGTAGTGTGCACATATTCAAGTCGTACCGACCTCCAAAGCCTCGGTCATGATACAGCCCATGACTGCACACACCCTCATTGTTCCTTCCATGTCCAGTTTACGCAGAGAGGACTTAAGCTGGTCAATGGGCACCAGCCAGGCCCCAATGGCTGGGGTAGCTGTGCTTAGAAGGTTCAATTGCCTGAACACATATTCAAACACAAATGTGGATTAAATATCACTGGGTGCATGCTTGCAATGACAAGTGTTTTGAGACTTGTTTTCATTATCGTAGACTTGAATGAGAAGGCTAACGGCTAAATGTTGTTCCAGAGCACATCTCACCTTGCAGCCATCGTCAGTCAATGAAAAGTGAAAATCATTGAAAAATTGAATTTATTTCACTCCCCCTGCAATTTTTCCGATATTTGTTGGTATGACAATGACCCTTTTATGCGCAAATTGTCTTCATTAAAAAAGAAAAAAAGAAAGTGCTGACATATTTAAACTCGAGGCAACTTTGTCAGATACCTGACCCAACAACCAAGTGCTTGTTGGCAGCAATTGAGCATAAGTAGACTATAGTTAATGCCCTGCCAATTGGCTTGGAGGGCAAAAGGCACCGCATGAGCTTTTGACAGGGAGGGAGTTCAGGAAAGGAAGACGTATAGGCCAACACAAAGCACAGGACCGATTGGAAAATGCTAGCAGCCAACAATTGAGTCCTATTGCAACAACAGATTTAAGAATAGACTTATTAATTTGGTCCAACACACAGCACACTATGTACTTCGTAGAGCCAACAGACCGGTAGGAAGTTGCCATAGACCAGGCATACAAAACAAAGACACTCCGGTATAGCGATTTTCCGGTCTATCATTTTGTATTCTTTGTGTAGGCTTCACTTATTTTTCAGGAACCTATAGATTCTTTTCAGAGTTAAAGCAAAAAAAGGAAAAAGTTAACTACAGTGCGGCCCCTTGTCACCGGTTCTATTTGTGATTTTCATGGATAGAATCTCAAGGCGTAGCCGGGGGGAGGAGTGTGTCCAGTTTGGGGACCTCAGAATTGCTTCTCTGCTTTTTGCAGATGATGTGGTTCTGTTGGCTTCTTCAGACTGTGACCTTCAGCATGCACTGGAGCGGTTTGCAGCTGAGTGTGAAGCGGTCGGGATGAGAGTCAGCACCTCCAAGTCTGAGGCCATGGTTCTCTGCCGGAAAACGGTGGAGTGCTCTCTCCGGGTTGGGATTGATTTGCTGCCCCAAGCGAGGGAGTGCAAGTATCTCGTGTTCTTGTTCACGAGTGAGGGAAAAATGGAGCGTGAGATTGACAGGCGGATTGGTGCAACATCAGCAGTAATGCGGGCGTTGTACCGGACCGTCGTGGTGAAGAAGGAGCTGAGCCGAAAGGCGAAACTCGCGATTTACCAGTCGGTCTACATTCCAACCCTCACCTATGGTCATGAGCTTTGGGTAGTGACCGAAAGAATAAGATCGCGAGTACAAGCGGCTGAAATGTGTTTCCTCCGTAGGGTTGGCTCAGCCTTAGGGATAGGGTAAAGAGCTCGGTCATCCGGAGGGAGCTCGGAGTAGAGCCGCTGCTCCTTCGCGTCGAAAGGAGCCAGATGAGGTGGTACGGGCACCTGATTAGGATGCCTCCTTGGCGCCTCCCGTTGGAGGTTTTCCGGGCACGCCCTACTGGTAGGAGACCCCGGGATAGACCCAGAACACGCTAGCGAGATTATATATCTCGTCTGGCCTGGGAACGCCTCGGGATCCTCCAGGAGGATCTGGAAAGCGTTGCTGGGGATAGGGACGGCTGGAATACCCTGCTGAGCCTGCTGCCACCGCGACCCGGCCCCGGATAAGCGGCGGAAAACGGATGGATGGATGGATGGTATGGCTATTAATAATACTATATTGGGATACATGTAATACTATTGTACAGCTTATTTGCCTTGCAAAAACTTAACACACACATAAAAACAGTAAAATAAATAAAACGTTTTTTTAGACATGCTTTAAAACCTGTTATCAGTGTTTCCCATTCATACATTCTGTAATTTATCACGTTATAAGTTAAATGGTTCCATGTGCAGTGAAAATCATCAGTTTCTTAGAATGTCTTATAAGGAATCTTGGTATTGAAATTATCACTTCCAATTTATTGATATTGAATGGAATCAATATTAAATAGGCACCTTGTGAATCGAAATTGAATCGGGAGATCAGTGTCGATACCCGGCCCCTACTGTAAAGTGTACCTGGAAATGGACTGAGACGGTGAGCGCACGTTGGTGGGGGCTGCAAAACTGAACCAGATCTCCTTGATGGTCAGTTTCATGCTGCTGGAGTCTGGGGGTGGGGGCATGAGGGGAAGCTCCTTCTTTAAGTCGTCTGACTCCACTCCCTCGTCCTAAATCGAGATGGTTTAAGCAGATCAGAGTTGAACTAACAATACCAACGACAGAAATGTTCAAACCTAAATGACATTTATGCAAAGGCCTGAAATTATGTATTTTGCGGTTAGCAATTTGCTATCACATATTTGTAAAATCGTGTTGTTGTGGCCAAAGATGGAGCTTGCCAATTCACACTAACCTACTCTACTTGTCCCGCCTACCTGGTCGTCTGAGTCTGAGTGTCCGTTGACATCAGAGAAGGGGCTGGCAGGGTCTTGGGGGAGGTTGTCATCAGATATGTCAGTGCTGTAGCCGCTGCCAGTCTGGGAGCCAGATGAGTTGTTTGATTTAGACATGCCTGTCTTGGTGCCAGCGTCAGAGCGGCCCATCACACCAAATGCACTGTAGAGGATGGCCCCTGACTGGCAACCACCTGCATAACCCAAGATCAAATATTCGTTGTAAGGTAAAAGTAAGGATTCAAGTAAAACAACAAAAGCTCTTTAAAGAGTACACAAATAATGGTCTTATGTATAGAAAAATAAGATATTCTGAGTAACTTCCTATTTACATAACAGCATTAGAAAAATAACCTGTAATATTTTAAAATCTTGGACAGAATCTCCTGAAATTACTATTATTTACCTTTGACAATGAGGTTCTCAATGCCACACTCAAACATGATCCAGCCCCACTTTTCCAGAGAGGCAGTGGAGCGTGCCAGGTCTGCAGGAGTGGCTTGGGCATCGGTCTCATCCACCAGGCTAAACTCCTCCATCTCCTCCAGGCTGAACAGCACCTTTGACTTCTCAAAGGGAATGGCTGTGATAGCACAAGTTCCAATATCTGAATCAGGACACAACAGAAGAGTAAAGAAACTCACCCATTTGAAATAGTGTGTCTGAACAAAAACAATAAATAGAAAATGCATTTCCATGAGCAAATGCAGATGTGATGCCTCCTGTGATTGGACAGACCGCCTTACCGCAGCACAAGTGGACTGCGCTACAGACCCTGTTTGTTGACAGAGGTTTTTAAAAGGTGTCTTGGACAAGCGGCTCACCTACCCAGTTGTAAATATTTAGTGAGTTATTGTAAAGCAGAGTTAGGTTTCTTGTGCGTTTTTTCTGTAAAGAACTATTAGTAGCCTATTAGTTTTCAAAAACACACACATTCCTGAATGATCATTAGTTTTGTGATTAAGAATCATTAGACCTTATTTATTATTTTCTGTTTATTCATTGACACCTTCACTTAAAAAAGGTTTATCAAGCCCTTAAATTAATCAAATAAACCTATGCCAATTTTAGCTGAGCATCAATCTCCAAACAAATCCATTCCGCTTTCATTGCATGACAATAGTCAAATCCATACCAGGTTTTGCCCGTTACCTTGCTGTGGCAGATGCTCGTCTTGGCTATTGTCACAAAAATATCGATCTGACTAAACTACTTTACTAGCTAAAGTTCATTCATAGGCACGTTTCTCTATCAGCATGCTCGCATTGCTTTGACGCAAGAGGCTAGTGGTCGTAAATGTACACACATAGCGAATACAACTTGTTCATCAAAACAATTACAGTGCATCCGGAAAGTATTCATACCCCTTCACTTTCTCCACATTTTATTATGTTACAGCCTAATTCCAAAATGGATTAAATAAAAAAACATTCTCAACATTCTACATACAATACCGCATAATGACCAAGTGAAAAAAGTTTTTTAGAATTTTTGCAAATGTATCAAAAATAAAAAACCAAAATATCACATGTACATAAGTATTCACACCCTTTGCTGTGACACTCAAAATTGCGCTCAGGTGCATCCCGTTTCCACTGATCATCCTTGAGATGTTTCTACAACTTGATTGGAGTCCACCTGTGGTAAATTCAATTGATTGGACATGATTTGGAAAGGCACACACCTGTTTATATAAGGTCCCACAGTTGACAGTGTATGTCAGAGCACAAACCAAGTTATGAATTCCAAGGAATCGTCTGTAGACCTCCGAGACAGGATTGTACTGAGACACAGATCTGGGGAAGGGTACAAAAGAAATTTCTGCAGCATTGAAGGTCCCAACGAGCACAGTGGTCTCCATCATTCGCAAATGGAAGACGTTTGGAACCACCAGGACTCTTCCTAGAGCTGGCCGCCCGGCCAAACTGATCAATCGGGGGAGAAGGGCCTTGGTCAGGGAGGTGACCAAGAACCTGATGGTCACTCTGACAGAGCTCCAGTGTTCCTCTGTGGAGATGGGAGAACCTTCCAGAAGGACAACCATCTCTGCTGCACTCCACCAATCAGGCCTTTATGGTAGAGTGACCAGACGGAAGCCACTCCTCAGTAAAAGGCACATGACAGCCCGCATGGAGTTTGCCAAAAGGCACCTAAAGGACTCTCAGACCATGAGAAACAAAATTCTCTGGTCTGATGAAACCAAAATTGAACTCTTTGGCCTGAATGCCGAGCGTCATGTCTGGAGGAAACCAGGCACTGCTTATCACCTGGCCAATACCATCCCTACAGTGAAGCATGGTGGTGGCAGCATCATGCTGTGGGGGTGTTTTTCAGCAGCAGGAACTGGGAGACTAGTCAGGATAAAGGGAAAGATGAATGCAGCAATGTACAGAGAGATCCTTGATGAAAACCTGCTCCAGAGCGTTCTGGACCTCAGACTGGGGCGAAGGTTGACCTTCCAACAGGACAACGACCCTAAGCACACAGCCAAGATAACAAAGGAGTGGCTTTGGGACAAGTCTGTGAATGTCCCTGAGTGGCCCAGCCAGAGCCCAGACTTGAACCCGATTGAACATCTTTGGAGAGATCTGAAAATGGCTGTGCACCGACGCTCCCCATCCAACCTGATGGAGCTTGAGACGATCTGCAAAGAAGAATTGGAGAAACTGCCCCAAAATAGGTGTGGCAAGCTTGTAGCATCATACTCAAGAAGACTTGAGGCTGTAATTGCTGCCAAAGGTGCTTCAACAATGTATTGAGTAAAGGGTGTGAATACTTATGTACATGTGATATTTTATTTTTTTATTTTTAATATATTTGCAAAAAATTCTAAAAAACTTTTTTCATTTTGTCATTATGCGGTATTGTGTGTAGAATGTTGTGGAATTTTTTTCTTTAATCCATTTTGGAATTAGGCTGTAACATAATAAAATGTGGAAAAATTGAAGGGGTATGAATACTTTCCGGATGCACTGTATATATTGAAGTATGGATGAGTATCAGTCGGCGCTTATCGAAAGCTCTGCAAACTGACTGTCATTCAACATTTTGTCTAACATTTTTTAAATGATTGAAATGAACAAATCATTTTCTAAATGCTTAGGAGAATCACCAGTCCTTACAATAGAGAAATTTACCACAATTAGTAAACAGAACTTAGTGTGCTATTTCTCAAATCTTTACAGTAAACAAATTGTCACCAAAGGCTTGCAGACCAACCAGATTGGCCTCATGAAGGCAGTACTTTTATTTTCCTTATGAACAGCCAGCCACATATTGTCCAATATACTACATAATTATCTTGATTTGCTACATAGCTAGTGAACATGACACTATGCAACTCTGCAAATAGTGAGACATCATGGTAGACTCATGTCAAACGTTAATGCAGCAGCTGGTCTGCATCAACGTTAGCCGTATAGCTAGCGCACCTTTTCTGAAATGTCTACCGTTATAAAATATGATTTTGGTGATATAAAGTGTTGTCACAAATGTAAGTTAATTTCCCTTCGACTCAGATTTCAGCAGTGTGCTATTCTCAAATCCTTACACTGTAAGTTACAGTAAACAAATTGTTACCAAAGCAAAGGCTTGTAGAACAACCAGATTGTCCGAATGAAGGCAGTACTTTTATTTTCCACATGAACAGCCAGCCACATAGTAGACTAGACAACTGTAACAGCTACAACGTAAACAAACGGGAGCACAATCGCACAGCGGTGAAGAAAATCGTGCTGTGTAGCGGTTTGAAACAGTTTGAATCGACACAAATATAACGTTTTAGTTGGTCCAAGTCTTTTAATTCATACAAAAGTAAAACTTAGTTTCACAACATAAAAGTGTTAGTATCTATACAGCCCTTGCAAATTCCCAGTTAGCTTCCAAAGAATGTAGGTTTTGTTCTTACATGAAACAATCCTTAACTTTGAGCTGTTTTATAAAAAAATATACGATTTTATTTAATATCTAAGGACTGATGAACTGGTTTAAATACATATTCTTAAATCACTGAAATATGCTATATTTACCTATTTATATTATCTAACTTTGCAACCCAGTTCAATGTGGATGCAGACAAATTTGCACATCGCAGATGCCTTTGTGCAGTAGTTAAAAGGGTCAAATCTAAGAGGAATAAGTTACGTTCCACAGACAGAGAGGCATATGACAAGTGGATCTTTCGTTTGCCAAATAAGATATCAAACACAGGAACCAAGTGTTCAAATAGTGAGCAAACTCATTCAACCCCGCAAGGACACCATGTCTACTTCCTCCACCCAGCTTGCCAATTCTTTCAGTGTTTCAATGACAAAATATTTAACATTTACTCCTCTTTGAACTCCAATCCTCCCTCTGGCGCAGCCACAGTGTCCCCTGGTGTGGGTGATGTTCTACTGCCTACCTCTGACAATCATTTCTCCTCAATTACCCTAGTTGACTCTGCACGTCTCAAAAATAATCATGGCATCTAAACCTACTACCATTCTTCTTGACCCTCTTCCAACTGTCCTCTGCATATCATGTTTACCTACTTTACTTTCTCACCTAACTCAATTTATCCCTCTCCCAAGGAGTTTTTCCATCAGTCTTTAAAACTGCGTCTGTCACTCCAATCCTAACAAAAACCGGCCTAGACACAAATAATCTTGAAAACTACCGCCCTATATCTAACTTACCTTTTTTTTCAAAATCCTTGGAACGCATTATTGCATCTCAGTTACAACAATTTATATCTGCCAATAATTTGTTTGAGCCCCTTCAGTCTGGTTTTCGCACACTCCACAGCACAGAAACTGCACTCATTAAGGTTACCAATGATCTTCTCACCTCCGCTGATGCTGGGGCCCTCAACATCCTCATCCTGTTGGACCTTAGTGCAGCCTTTGACACAGTGTGTCACAAACTACTTATTTCTAGGCTGCATTTGTTGGGTGTTGAGCGCACTGCACTCTCTCTTCTTCAGTCATATCTCACAAACAGACATCAATTCATATCACTTAATGGATTCACTTCTGATACGTCCCCAGTCACACAGGGTGTTCCCCAGGGCTCCGTCCTGGGGCCCCTCCTGTTCATAATCTATATCCTTCCTCTTGGTCAAATTATCAGACATTTCAACCTCAATATCCACTGCTATGCTGATGACACACAGATCTACATCAGCACAACCTCACTCGATAATCCTCCACTTGCCTGTATTGAACACTGCTTATCTACAATCAACCACTGGATGCAGGAAAAATATCTCAAACTGAACAGCAATAAGACGGAACTCCTCTTAATTGGCACCAAACACACCCTAACTAAAGTTGGCAATATCTTAATCTCCTTTGATGGTCTTACAGTCTATCCCTCCCCTTTAGTACGCAATCTTGGCTTATTAATGGATTCCACTCTTTCGTTTAGCTCTCATATCAATAACAAAATGGTCAAATTATCCTTCTATACACAAAATATAAATTATTTCGCTCACAGTAAAAGATGACAGTAATGTCAAAGTCGGCGGTATGAGGTTTTGGCTTTCTAACGACTTCAGTTGGCTACACGGCAGTAACAACTCCGCAAATATAAAAACCTTCTTCCGACACTAAAACGGTCACTTGTTGAAAAACTGACAATTTATAAATTTGTTTTCATTAATGAACGTTTAGTCAGTAACAAAAATTTTTTACATTTCACTGTTCAATCACAAAAAAAACTAAAAACGCGTTTGTCCTGCCTACACATAGTCCAAAAATGTCCTACGCTTAGCAGTAAATGTCCCAGTTGCAGTCTCCAATATCCTTCATTGCAGTAGCGTGTATATGGCTAGGTTCTAATGCTAATGCTAACCGGAAACTAACTCACTATGGAATAATTAGCAATAAGGTGCCACCTCACAGGCGCATTCGTGCAGATGCCCTGAACTGTGTTTTGTTATTTATGATTTAGCTATCCCACTTCTGACGCCATGTTTCGATGTCAAAAAACGAGACGGAGTCATTGATGCAGTTAACAACTGGTGTTCGGCGTAATAACCGAGACAGTCAGTAAACAAATGTAACAACATGCAAATGCATAACATCAACGCTAGATGGCAACATGACTGTGAAAAAACTGTCCTCATTCATTTCAATAGGGCCAAAAACCGATTAAAAATAATAATTAAAAATATAACACGTGAACTGATCACTTAGATATATACACGGGTATTATGCCGGACATGTAGGCACAAGAATGAATTCGATAAATTCAGAACCGTGGGTGGCCAAAAGTCAACCTAATAGTAAGTAGAAGAAGAATATGACTTTGCGATTTCAATACGTGAACGTCATCACGCATCAAATAATTATTCATGGTTTGGCTTGTAGATAACTGCAAAGTTGGACGAATATGGCCTACAGATGTTCACGGGAAGGACAGACAGCTTTTACTTTAATACACTCAGTTCCCCTTTTGCATGAAATCTCCGCCCATTGTTTGTCTGTTCAGTTTTTGTATCTTGTAGAACTGATTGACAAACTCAGCAGTCTCAGGGCCAGTGGTCAGAGGGGCACATTCGATCCGGGACAAAAGAGACCAAGACAGCGTTGAAGCTTTCAAAAAATGTTAGTTCAGTATATAATGTCCTTCTTTCTCTTAATTTTGATGATAACTATACAAAAAACAAAAACAATGGAGAGGAATGCACACTTTAGCACTTCAGTGTTTCTTTTGTTGTTGTTGTTACCAATTGATTATACTACATCAGCCTAAGATTGTGAGACTAGGTTTACTAGCACAAAATTAATATATATTTATCAAACGATTTAAAACATTCACCATTGACTGGAGATTTAGAACCAGAATGAGCTGCTATGTTCCCAATTGATAATTATATCTGTAATACTAATACTTCTAATTTCAACTGAGGAACATTATAAAGACATGTGCTATCAGATGGAATGTATTGAAAATGTATATAATATAAAAAAGTTGCCTAAAGATGCTTTAATATATAACAGTTTGTACTATATAATAGTTTGATCAGATGGACACTGTTATGATATGCAGTATCAAATATATCAGCTGCAGCCTAGTTATATTCACTGCAAATTGAGTGACACATGTTGGTTTTGTTGTTGTGAATTGAGATTAACATCAGATATAAATAACCATACTTAGCCCCTCAGACTTATAATCATATGCACCACTGATGAAAAAGACATTGAGCAAAGTGTTTTGTGAACCAAAATGTGTTTATTAAAAGAACTTAAGCCATGCCATTATAAAATGGGACTTATGTGCCCTCACCACTCTTCTTTGAATTTCTCTAGAATTTGTCTTTCAAATTCCTCCTGGTCACTGATTAAAAAAGAAAAGTTGCGAAGTTGCAGAGAAAATGGTTTACACTTTCATGTTCCCGTTGTAAAGTTAGCAACGTTACGCTAACTTAGCTAAATTAAATCTGCGTTGGGAGAGCAATAACGCATGGTGCAAAACCCTAACTTAAAATGTTAACATCAGAAATAGTGCAATAAATTAATATCGACACTTTGCTAATCGTTTCTTTAAATAGCCCTAACCAACTTTTTACACCGTAACCCAAGACCTGTTGGCATGGGAATGGAATCGATAGGGTCAAAACTGCGGGCGTAGTTAGGGTGCCAAAAATCGGCCTAATAATAAGAAGAAGAATATGACTTCCCGATAACAATGTCATCATTGACGCATCACATAATAATAATAATAAGAATATAACTTTACGATAACAAAATCTGTGCGTCACTGACGCATCACAAAACTCTTGCCTCACCTTGCCAAAATGAACAGTTGATTAATCAGTTGCCATTTGAACAACGGTCAGTCTTTCCCCTATATGCATTCAACAGCAGTGCAGGGCTGCTACTGTACGGATACGTTAAAATGCTATGGTACATTGCCTTGCATTGATCAAATTACTTTTCACCTGCTCATAGAGTTTGTTACAACAAGGGTCAAATATTAATGGTGTTTACAATTAAAATGGTAAATTTGCAAGGAAAATCCTACTGCTTTTCCTCACTTTCATATTTTGTCAAAAGATCAGAGAAGAAACCCTTAAAGTTGTTCCCAATGTATATTCTAATTTGAAGAGTAACTTTTGTATTTTGTTTATTGAGCCAGTCCTGCTTGGGTTTCTTCTAAAGTACACATACCAGATATGACAATATTCCTTAAATGGCACTATATATTACTTTCATGCGTGAGGAACCCCTGTGTGATCCGAGGTTTGTGTCGGCTCTCAAATAAGGGCATCAAAGCTTACCTGTAGAGTCCAGTCCTCGCAGCTGGCTGTGGATGCGGTGGATGTTGAGTTTGGCAGCAATCTCCTTGCCCTTCTCTATGCCTGCATTAGACCGCAATGAGCCAGATGACTGAGGCTGCATTTTGGTGGCCGACGCGTACTTCTCAAAGATGACAGAGGGGCGGCCGGGATCGGTGACGTTGCTGCCCTCCTCCACAATACCCCTGTGTAGAAAGATAGGTGTGCGTGTTAGGGCTAGTAAAGCGCTTAATATGCACAAGTGGCAATTTTTACACAAAGTCAAGATAATTCCATTTGCCTCGTTTGTGGGTTTATTACCAGGGTCCAAAATTAACATTCACCAAATGCGGGTAAATTTAGTCTTTGGCGAGTAAATTATGTACATCACCTGGCATTCTGGCCGGTAGGAAAAAAAAATTATTCATATACGTGCTGGAAAAGGCTGCTGGTTTGCAGTCACTTCAATCTGCAAGATCTGCCAAGTTGGGTGTGGCGGCCGTAGTAAGTAATCGTGCAATTCATCAAATCGAACACATTTTAGTTACAGTACATGAAGTAGGATCCTTATTGTAATACTTTTTTTTTGATGTAACAGAGATTAAAAAAAGGGAACAAGCCCAAGAAATAAACGGAGAAAAAAAAAAAAAAAAAGCGGAACGAATATTTAACAGGTGCTAATAGTAGAGTGTAACAGAGAAATGTTAAATGGGGGGGTTTGTCACAAAACGTTTGAGCACCATTAAGCTATCATTCTATCATAGCTTAACGTAGCTATAGTGTAACTTTAGGGGAGAAACGCAGATATCATAACAACCACGTCATTAGACACTTTTCAACAATGAAAACAATATTTTTGAAATAAAGGTGAATAAGAAAACAGGATTGTTAATGTCTTCTGGCACTACATTTTAAACTAACCAAATGGACAAAAAAATTCATTGATAAAATGATGACAATTGAACATTTTCACAGAAGGCCAGACTTTATAGCGAGAGACAAGATGGAAGAAAATTGCTTTGAGAGGGAACTGTCTGAAGAAGAGTGAACATGCTACTACAGAACAAAAAACATTACTCTGAACTTATTACTTATTTTTACTTATCATGGTTAAAGTTAATTCCTCTATAATTGTTATATTCTCAAATTCCTTAATAAATTATCCTTCTAACACTTAAAAAGGTTAATACCACTGATTTTATTAATTCAAACATGTTGCATTTTAGAGTTTAGTGTTTAGTTTACTTTAGTTTAGTGTACTTTCGTTTGATTTGCAAATTCATCCCTTTACCTCTAAAGAAACTCTTTTGAGAAGTGCATGTTTTGTCTCTAAATGCAGGAGCAATTTCGATGGTTTCATAGCCTCATTGCTTAGCATGGTTTGGCAAATGACACAGACTGGCGTAGTTTGGGGGGAAAGCTGTCGCTGGAAATTAAACCAAATTTAATATATGATGAGTCGTAATTACCAGTGAATGGGCAATGTTTTTGCCTATGGTTCTTTGTTTAAATTAGCACTGTTAGATGCTGCTTGTTTTCTAAAAAAAGAATCTGGACTTGCTTGCTTGGAACATGCATTGACTATTCAACAGCTCAAGTAGCTTGGCTGTGATTGAGTGAGTTGAGTTCTGTTATGACTGAGAGCAAATGGTGTAAGTTCTCGCATGCGGGAACACTTAACATTCAAGAATCTTGAATAAAATGTTACTATTTTCAAAGCAAGAAGTTTGGTCAAGGGGGCGAGGACCTGGTGAGTGAGAATACTTAGCATAATGTGACTGGAGCAGCAGCAGGGCTCTGCGGACCGGCGGTTTCCTACCCACGACCCGGCGCCGGTCCACAGCCCATAGTTTGAGAAACGCTGACCTAGATGGCATGCTAAATAGGAATAATAGCAAATTGCAATAGTAAAAAGTAATTTATTATTTTTGGCTGTTAAAAAATCTGTCTGGCCGGCAAATCTTCAAGCCACTTTGGCAGGTAAGCCAAAAAAAAATAGTTTGGACCCTGATAATTACCCAAAAGATTGTTTTACCTCATATATCCAAACAAATCCAAATCACATTACCTGTTCATGCGGAACTGAGTGGCAATCCTGTCGAAGCACAAGGCCACCAGAGAGACGTGGGTGACATTTTTACTGGAGTTGGAGGTACAACATTCCTCTACTGAGGCTTGGAGTAGACATAGGTTCACCTGGGCACATACACGGTTTATTTAACATGAGGCTTAGCTACTGAATCCACCACACTACATGCATCTGACTTTATTTTGCCATTATGAATGAGTAAGGGTGACTGTGATATTCCAACAGACAAAATTGAGTTGTTCTTGGGCAGTAAAATATACTGTACTAAGTAATTTCCTCAAATCCATGCATGAAAGAAAAGCAAAATGGCAATATATAATCTATTTATATCAACCACATATTCCAAACATAATTGCTATTGTACGGTCATACACCAATAACCGTATTTCTCATGAGCCCAGTTCTCAATTTAGCTTATTTACTGTATGAATGGTGGTCCTATGAATGAACTTTTAGCAATAACCATAAAGATTAAGATACCGTTATAGAAAATGTAAAAGACGGTCAGCCCCGGTAAGTCCCTGGTTCCTTGAACTGAGATTTTACAAATAATAGCCTTGGGCCTCATTCACCAATATCTTCGTAAGTTTTTTCTTATTTTTGACCTTAAGACATTTCCTAGGAGAAATCTACGTCAGAACGTGTTCTTAAACCGCAGAATTGTTCGCACCTATGTTCTTATATTGATGAATCCCATTTCTTCATAAATTGAAAGCTTGTGACACTTATTGCTAATTAGTATAGGTAAATGTCCCACCAATCTCCATAAATGAGAGGGCATGAGACTGCAGGGCCGTGTGCAAATGAGCTGTCATATTTAGTAGCATCAGTAGTGGATATTAAATAACACAAAAAAGATGAATGGGATGATATTACTCGTTCATGGAATGCTGTATCCGAAGAAAGGCACACAACTAGACCGGGTTACACCAAAAATTCTGTGCAGTTTGCTGCGCTGCCTGCACGTATAATGTACAAGACGAGTCTGTTATGGTGAAGGTCCTAGGCTGTGTTTGATTGTATCAAAGCACCTTCTTTACTAGCCTATTTTTATCTTTGAAAAGTATTGTTAGCCGACAGAAATGTATTAATACACAGCTATTAAGTTATTATGTATGTTTTCCTATTGCCTCACTGTCCACTATCCAGCTTGTGTCCGCTTTCCTTCATTCACGCGAGTTTAGTTGCAGAATGGAGACTCGGGTCGGGTTGGGGTCAGAAATTTAGATAACAAATTTGGTCTGTGCTATAGATTTGGGCCACAAGTTGGCCAGGCCGGTCTGGGTTGGGCTTAAATGTTTTTGGCCCGTTGAGAACACGCTGCACCTGCGATGATGTAAATGATAAATCGATATCGTAGATTAAATCCAATAATATTTTACAACTGTAGAATTTAAGGAAAAGTAAGATCTAATTATTTAGAACGAACATTCCGCCCTCAAATGTGCGTAAATATGCTCTTGAGTGCTCATAGATTTTGTCCTTGCACAAGAACAAATCCCAAATAAGAGAACATTGGTGAATGTCAGAATCTTTGTGAGTGGGTTTTAAGAAGAAAACTGTTCTTATGAATGGTTGGTGAATGAGGCCCCTTGTTTTTACATATGGAAAACATTTCTTGATTTAAATAAAAAAAAAGGGAAAAATTTAAAAACTAAATGCAAGATTTAACTACAGTAATATTCCAGAAACTTTACAGCCCAAAACGAAGAACATTCAACCCCTTTGTAATCACAATAGACAAAAATATCCAGGTAATTGTATTGTATGTGTTCTGATTTCCAGGTTTTACCCATAATATGTTAATATACACTCACTGGCCGCTTTATTAGGTACACCTGTTCAACTGCTCGTTAACGCAAATATCTAATCAGCCAATCACATGGCAGCAACTCAATGCATTTAGGCATGTAGACATGGTCCAGATGACCTGGTGAAGTTCAAACTGCATCAGAATGGGGAAGAAAGGTGATTTAAGTGACTTTGACCGTGGCATGGTTGTTGGTGCCAGACGGGCTGGTCTGAGTATTTCAGAAACGGCTGATCTACTGGGATTTTCACGCACAACCATCTCTAGGGTTTACAGAGAATCGTCCGAAAAAGAGAAAATATCCAGTGAGCGGCAGTTCTCTGGGCAAAAATGGACAGAGGACAGAGGAGAATGGCCAGACTGGTTCAAGATGATAGAAAGGCAACAGTAACTCAAATAACCACTTGTTACAACCAAGGTATGCAGAAGACCATCTCTGAACGCACAACACGTCGAACCTTGAAGCAGATGGGCTACAGCAGCAGAAGACCACACCGGGTGCCACTCCTGTCAGCTAAGAACAGGAAACTGAGGCTACAATTCGCACGGGCTCACCAAAATCGGACAATAGAAGATCGGAAAAATGTTGCCTGGTCTGATGAGTCTCGATTTCTGTTGAGACATTCAGATGGTAGAGTCAGAATTTGGCGTAAACAACATGAAAGCAAGAATCCATCTTGCCTTGTATCAACGGTTCAGGCTGAACAAAGCTCAAATCATCTCAAACTGGTTTCTTGAACATGACAATGAGTTCACTGTACTCAAATGGCCTCCACAGTTACCAGATCTCAATCCAAAAGAGCACCTTTTGGATGTGGTGGAACGAGAGATTCGCATCATGGATGTGCAGCCGACAAATCTGCAGCAAATGAGTGATGCTATCATGTCAATATGGACCAAAATCTCGGAGGAATGTTTCCAGCACCTTGTTGAGTCTATGCCACGAAGAATTAAGGCAGTTCTGAAGGCAAAAGGGGGTCCAACCCGGTACTGGCAAGTGTTACCTAATAAAGTGGCGAGTGAGTGTATGTTGTGCTGAAGGAAACCCCTGAACAACTAATATGGTGGGGTTGTGTTAGGATCTTACCTTGGGGATGGAGACATTGGCTTGCAGACCTTTGATTTTCACACTGTCTGGTTTGATGGACAAGTCTGTTTGGCCTGGGACGGTGTTAAGAGAGCTGGGAATGGTGCCCTCAGTGTTGGACACCTTGGCTCCCTGCTTGGCTATTTGACTCTATGAGAGGAGCGACGAGGAAACACAACTTAACACAGTTACCCTTTTTACACAGCTGAACAACCACCGTGGTATGTTACACCTTCTCAGTATACAGCTCAGAGAAACTAAAAACAATCGAGTGGCCGGTGGCTTGTATTATCTGATCGAGGAAAGTGCCCTTTTATCAAAGTTTTCTTTTTTTATCAACAGTTTTGACTACGTCAAAAAAGGTCACCATCTGTGCATGCTCTAGTTGACTGCAACCACAACTACAGCCTAGACTAACCAGAACCGATACTGGATTTTTAGGGCCAATGCCGATAGCGATATTAGGGAATAAAAAGGTTTGATATTGATATATGATTAGTCCTTGACGCTGAGGCCTGGGTTCAAGTCTGGCTCATGCCTTTCCGTTGCATGTCTCCCATTCTCTCTCTCACTTTTCCTGTCCACATACTATCCTGTCTTATTAAAAGCATAAATGCCTCCCAAAAAATATATTTTATAAACAAAACAACATATATACATGAATGAAAAAAAATTGCAATGACCCCTAAAATGTGGTAAATATATGTAATCGCATATCGTTAAGAAAGTCGCTTGTTTTAATGTTTTACGTCTGTTCTGATATTTTATGCTGATGCTTTCCTCTTGGTCAGGGCTCCATTGTGAAAGTGTTATCGAACTCAATAATACTTTCCAGATTAAATAAAATAAAAAATAACAACCCAGAAAGAAATCTGCAAATATTTTCCGATATATCTGTGATAAGCCCACATTGGCTGATAAAATTGCCAACACTATAAGTGGAGCAATGACTTTCATATAGGGTCCATAATTTACTTTTTAACCTAGCCTCACCTAGATAGTACAAGCCATTCATATTTTTTCAAAGAATAAACAGTTTTGAGTAAAAAAACAACTATGGAATCTTCATTGGTATTTATCACAGTCCCGGTAACATCCAATATCATGGCACAACATTTTGTGCAATCTGAGCAAAGGAATTATCATTTGCCTATAACAGTGTTACGTTTAATTAAAAATCGACGCCTGGTTTTTCAGAATCAATACAATATCGCTAAACGTAATATTGCGATATTCAAGTGAACCGAGTGCGACATTGAATGCAAAACCTTTTTCCCTCAGCAGAGTTCAATTCAAACCAACTGAGGTCAAAAATACACTACTAAAGGACTCCCACAGCTAGTATGAACTAATTTAGTCCTGATTTGACATTGAGCTAAGATCACTTGTTATAAAAAGGTTCTTCCATGTCATTTGCAATCTTGCTGGAAGAGAAATGTTTCATAACATCTCTGCAACACAATTCATATTTTTAGTGAGGGGATACTTCAAAGAGAGTAACATTTTAAGATAAGTAATTACTTAAAGATGTCCCAAATAGATCTAGTCTCAGCCTCCTTTAGAATGTTGGAAGTTGCTCTTATCAGGGAAGGTACATTTCTATATTACACTAACTTGCGAGTCAGAAATATTTTTATATAATAGAATAATTATATATACTATTAAAAAAATATATATATTAAAACAAACTTGGTTAACTACAATTGCTGTCCGTCTCTTCCAAAATTGATACCAACATTTTGAATTGGTCCGTATATAAGTATATATACTATAATCTTTGGTGGCCTCGTTTTAACCCCTGCGATTCTGATGTTACAGATATACGATAATATAATAAAGATTTTTAGCTAGATTGTTGTTTTCTACTTAGTGTAGTCCAAATGCATAGTCCTTTCTGTGACTGGTTACTCTTTAAAGTATTGACATGTTCATTGTATGAGGGTCTGTGTCTCAAAGTGAGGTGTACTTACGGACTCTGTAACTGTGGACTTGCTGATCTGGTAGGCTTCATTGAGGACTTGGCCGTGGAGATCGTCCAGAATGGCCGCCGGGTGGCGTATACTGACAAAGTGAACCATGGACTCAATGTATCTAAACAAAACACATATTAACAAATATTTAGACTTTAGACCATCCTTAAAGGGAGTGAGCAAGCGCAAGTCAATATATTGCCACAGTGGAATAGCACAGCGTGTTACTAATAGTTTTTATAAAATCCTCATGCCACTCCAGCCAAAGCTGTGTGTGTGGGTGTGTGTGTGTGTGTGTGTGTGTGTGTGTGTGTGTGTGTGTGTGAGCGCTCTTAAAGACTGTTACTACACAAAATGTGGACAAGATGGGTTTACCTATCCAGGGCTTCAGCCACCAGCGGAGTGAGCACGACATCTATGGCTCCTTTCACCTCAACAATGGCAGTGGTCCTGGTTTGAGCAAGCGGCTGCTCCAAGGTCCAGTCCTCTGTGGTTGTGTCTTCTACCATGTTCTCCATGGCCGTCTTGTCCAAAGGTGTGTATGGCATACTATGGATAAAATCAACAAACATTTGTTTCCAGCGCACTACTTAGTTTTAGGTATGTTTTTGGTATACAAGTTACCCAAGCAAATGAAAGAACATGCTTATGTCTTGTGATGGTTCACATTTACTGGTTATCTATAGATGTGGTGTCTAATTTGGGGAGTATTAGAAGGCATTTATCACTCATCTGTCAGGCATCTGTCACTCAACAATATATATTTCTCTGTCAACAAAAATAGACTTCACCTGTGCCCTTTAGGTTCAAAGGTAATAGAAAATATATATATTTCACTGCACACTTTTTTAGTTTCTCTCTCTGGGTTTTTCACCATGCACACACGATGCCCACTCCTCCACACACAGATCTTCTCTAGCAGTCAGCGGTAATAATTACCTATTTGTATCTTCAATGAGCTGCACTCCTCTGTCAAGCAGAGAGCTGGCTGACAGCCCATGTTTCACCACCTAAAGCATAAAACATATGAATGTTATATATTTGAGCTAGTCAAAAGGAGGGCTTGTCTAACTTTTTAGACAGTATCATACTTCTTCTACTGAAAATAATCTGGTACCTTAAAACTGGGCACAGAGAGCTGGTCAAATGAGACAGAGCTCTCCTCACTGGTTGGCGTGTCCAGATCCAGAGGACGGTGAAGTGAGGATTTGGAGGTCCTCTTATTAGTTGGCTGTTTAACTGACCAATTCGACACCTAGTCAATTAGAGTAAAGGTATGATTCAGAATGGTTTGAATTAGCTGAAATTATTTCGATTCAACGTCGATTTACAGCCACTGTTAAAGACACTCTCCAGTGAAAATCAAGTTTGTAACGTTGTTAACATGTCCTTGTGATGTTTTCAATGTGCTACAAGACATATTAGGAGCAAAATAAGCAGCCAACGCCGTAGCTGAGCATTTCTGCTTTCAAACTGCAGTGCACCAAGGACAGTCTCAAACCGGCCAGCTCAGACAAGCCAGATTTGTGAAGTCACAATTTTGTTTTTTTTCCAATTTAGAACCAAACCACCGTTCATGGGCGGGGTGACTCTGGAGCGATATGCGCTGCTGCAGAGGAGGGGGCGGGGGTTGGGCGGGTATTCAGGGGCAGGGTGACTCAGGTTCAGGAATTTTAAATGAGGCAGAAGGAGAATTGTTTTGGATTTTAACAAGGCAATTGAACGAATTTTGCATAAAAAACATAAACAGACATGATTTAAACGCAATTTAAATGGTTTAGACTGACAAGTCTAAAAGTAAGAAAACACTCAGAAAAACTGTCTAAATTGAACACAATTTAATCTACGAGGTGACACATTGTCAGAAAAAAATATTGTGAATAGGTACAAGTCAAGAGCCATTTGAAACCATTCAATCAATCAATTCAATAATTCAATTGTATTTTAAATTTGCTGAAATGCGTGGCACTTTGCGCCATGCATTTTAGACATTGCACATTATTTTTGATGGTTGTGCTCCATTCTGGATGTGATCCTTTTGCGCCCGGCACTAGAAGTCAGTATATTCAATTAATTGTCGGAAGCCTTTGCCTCCAACAAAGTTGAGTGGAAGGATATCCCGAGCAGTCATTGCCATTACGGCCTGCGCTCTTTTTTCAGACTGAGCAGTGTCTGCAAGTTGGGGTGGTAAACAATGTCATATGGGTCCACTACCAAGAGGCTTTTTACTCAAAATGCTGCCAAACGGAACCGCGCTGGTTTTGCGAGATGTCATCTTAGTTCCACTTTCCACCTCGGTTGTTTAGCTTGTCATTGTTTTCTTTTGGTAATCCGGCGTTGTTAGTAACAAAAGCCTAAAGGATACTTGTTTTTGAAGCAACATTTGATTAAGACGACCTGACATTTCAATGTTTAAATTCTAGTTGTACGGCTACGTTGCAACACTAGTTGTTTTTGTTATTTTGTTCGAACTGTGGAGGGGGGGAGCCTAAAGAAACATATCTCTCCGATCTTGTTAATATTTGAATTGCGAGCGTTTCAATTCATCAAGGCATTCTATGTTTGACACGGGTTGGACATATCATGGGAAAATTTGGATTCAAATCGGTAAAAAAAAAAATTTTTGGATGGACATTTAACTTATCCGGTGGGGCAAATACATTTCTGTTCCACTTGTCCGACAAAAAAATCCACTTTTCCCAGACAAGCGGACAAGCCTTAATGTCGAGCCCTGTCCTAATCAATCAATTACTGATTAATTACCAAGGATCTCCTAAATTCCAACTATTGGAGAGGCGCGGTGATCCTTTAAAGACATTTATTTGCATAATCAACAAATGCGCACCTATTAACAGATTCGAAGATAAACAAAAGGCTCAGTTGTTCACAAGCAAGAATAGGTTGAGGTTTACCACTTTGAAGAACTGCGTGGGCAAATAGTCCAACAGTTTAAGAACGTTTCTCAATGCATAATGCAAAGAATTTAGGGATTTCATAATCTACAATCCATAATATCATAAAAATATAAAGAGAATCTGGAGAAATCTCTGTGCGTTAGGGGCAAGGCCGAAAACCAATATTGAATGCATGTGACCTTCGATCCCTTAGACGGCACTGAATTAAAAACCGACATGACTGTATAAAAGATAATACTACATGGGCTCAGGAACACTTCGGAAAACCATTGTCGGTAAACACAGTTTGTTGCTGCATTTAAAATGCAAGTTAAGACTCTACCAGAAACGCCACCGACTGACTACTCTGGGACTGAGCTCATCTGACATGGACTGACACAAAATGAAAAAGTGTGCTGTGGTCTGACGAGTCCACATTTCAAATAGTCGTTAACATTATGGATGTTGTTTCCTCCGAGTTAGTGGAAAATTACCATCCAGCTGCCAGCACAAAGTTCAAAAGGGGCATGTTTGTTATGAAGTGTAAAATACGACAACGGAGACCGCGGACGGTTGAGCAACTGAAGTCGTATATCACACAAGAATGTGAAAGAAATTTTACTTTTACACTTCAACAATTAGTGTCCTCAGTTCTAAAATATTTACTGAGTGTTGTTAAAAGAAAAGGTGATGTGACACTGAGGTAAACATGCACCTATCCCAACTTGGATTGTGTTTTAGGCATCAACTTCAGAAAGAATACATTTACAAAAAAATTTATAAGTTGATCAGTTTGAACAATAAATATTTTGTCTTTGTAATGTATTCAATTGAATATAGGTCGAAAGGGATTTGCGAACCATTGCATTCTGTTTTTATTTACATTTTACACAGCATCCCAACATTTTTGGAATCAAGGTTGTATTTGCTCCTGGTTTAGCCCAGAATTATGTTTTATTGGAACAAAATAATATTGGTTGACGGAAGGTTAGAATATCTAAAGATTCAGATTATTTAGACGGTTAAGAAATAAATGCACTAGAGCTGTTGACTGCAGAAGTCCCTAGGCTGAAAATCTTCTCTAGTCATTCTTCTTTTTAAAGCATAACTACAGGCCAATATAAATAATGCCTTGTTTTTCAAAGATGATGGAATTAATTGTGAATAAACAGTTGAATCATATTCTGGAAAGCAACAATATTCTTGATGATTTACAATCAGGTTTTTGCTCTGGTCATGGATGTATTACTGCAGCTTTAAAAGTTTTTAATTATATTTTTATGGCACTGGATAAAAGGTCAACTTGTGCAGCTATATTTATCGATTTATCTAAAGCCTTTGACAATGTGGATCGTTAAATTCTTGTGAATAGGTTGTTTGATATTGGTCTTGGTAATAGCTGTCTGTCTGTTCGTTGTGTGTACCTAATTGCCAAACAATTTGTAAACCGCTTAGAGTCCTGAGAAAAGTGCTAAAAACTAAATCCAATGAATTACGAGGCTTATTTATATGCTGATTATACTATTTTATACTCAGTAGGTTTGGACCCATCATCTAAGGTTGGGTACCGAATTCTATATTATGGGTCCCAACGGAATTACGTCGGTATTACAGAGAACCAATTCACGTAAAATCAATTGGATCAAATTTGGGTATCTGAGAGTGCATTTTCAGATGAGTTTGTTGAAGCATTTCTCCAAGAAGAAAAAAAATGTTATGGTTGGAGGTCCATATAATACTCTATATACTCTATTGGCAAATACGTTAGTTTAGGTGTTCTGTACTTCAATCTACTTTCTATGATTATACCAGTCCTAAAACTGACAATTAGGCTTAGCCTTGGTACTACTATAAAAGCCATGCAGTGGACCCCCCGACTGACCCGGTATGATTCGCACACTGCTTCCACTTGTTAATAAAAATGTAGCATTAGTGGTGGCTACTACAATATTTGAATGTTCTAACTGGTTTTATTATCAAATATTTGTGATGTGAGAGTTATCTTAAATTGCTCATTCACAAATAGAACCTTATTAGACAAATGGACAGGCAGGAGTAGTGGAGCAGGAGAGGTTCTCTTTTCTGAGCATGAACAGGCCACTTCTGGGCCTCACTTCTGGGTTTCACAAAAGTCTTTTAGAGCTCTTCTTAAAAAAAAAAAAAGAAGAAGATAAGTGCTCTCAGCCATGCTGCAAACTTCGCCACTCAGTCTTATATACAGTGCCATCGGTAAGTAGTGGGTCAGAAGCATTATGTATGATGAAATAGGTGTACATAAATATGTTCTAAAGTTTTGCAGTTTGGTGTAATTTTCTTTTATATTTTTTAATGACTGTTACGGCCACCCATATTTTGGTGTCCACCCATATTTTAGTGTACGTATTGTTAGTATTGTGTATGTGTATTTTGTCTTCCCTTCTGTTTTTTCCCTTCGCTATTCCCTTCATTCAGATCTGCTGCCTGCTTTCCGTTGGTTCCCACCCCGTTAGCGAGTGCTAACCCAGACATTCAGTTAGTTAGATTCCCCCATTCGATCCTTTGTTAGTTCTTGTATAATTTTTTTCCTCTTGCCTTTTGATCCTGTATTATGTAGTGCTTAGTTTGTACCTGTTTTCCCCTCCCTGGATCCTGTATTACATACAGCGTTTATTTTGTTCTGTCCCCTTTCCCCCGTATAAACAGTACTCGGTACAGTGTTCTGTTTGGGTTCTAATTCTGATCCCTGTTTTGCCAGTACGCGGTACTGTGCTTTATATTCTCCCGGAGCGCGGCTAGCTTAGATACCCGAGGGTTTAGATTTACATCACGTAGGGTATTCCCTGTTTAGTAACATTAGTTTAGGAGCAGTGCCACCCTGTGTAGTTTTGACAGCAAGCGTGTTATAGGCAGCTTAGCTCGTTTGTTTGTTTCTTTGATTTGGCACCGTTCGTGTAGCCGTGGTATCCCTTTTGTTTTGTCCCTGCTAATAAATATATTCATTTTACATTCTGGGTTCGTGTACTTCTGTCCACATTTCACCACCACCACGCATTCTCTGGGCCGTGTTCGACCCTTCCTGTCCCTAGACAGGCCTTACAGCTGAAGGGTCGTAACAATGACCTATTGATATTGACTATGCTGGCGGAATACACACACAACCCAGGTACAACACCACCCTTGATTCCTTCCTGAATTAAGGTAAGGCTCACACGTTTACAAGCTGTTTTACGAATTCACAAATGTTAAAATGTTTTAGATGTAGCATAGTGTAGCGAGCGTAAACCAAGTAATTTTGATTTTGAACTCCATCCTTGTACTGGAACTTGTTTATAGCAAAGTGTCACTTTACATAGACAGGACAAACGTGTTTTCAGTTTTGTTTAAATCAAGTGATTAAACACTGAATGCTCCAAATTTGTGTTACTAAACGTTTATTAATAAAAACAAATTCATACATTTTCAGTTGATCTAAAAGTGACAGTTTTAGTGTCGAAAAAAAGGTTTTTAATTTTGCCGAGTTGATACTTTGGTGTAGCCAAGCGGTGTCTTCCGAAAGCTCAAACCTTCTATGGCCAACTTTGACATTAGTTTACTTCTTTGTCTGGGAAAAATAATGTATATGTTACTACAGATACTTTGAAAAACTAACTGCCTTTACAGTTACATGGTCGTTTACCTAAATTAAGGCTAAAATATAAAATACGTGTATGCTGAAAACCGCGAACGTGTCAAACAACTTCGCTTTTTTATGACGCGGCCCTAGTCAACAATTCTAGGCTTCGAACGACAGTTTGCCAAGGTACTGCTTGCAATTGCGTTTGTACACTCATAATCAGTGCCAGATAATCACCGGGTCGAAAACACATTTCAAAACATCTCAGTAAAATGTAGGTCCCATTTGCAAGATCATTGCTCAGTATTATTTGTACATATCTGCTTATTTAGCCTATACAGTGGTAATAAAGAGGCATATCCTCTCGTTGAAATACTATCGTTTTCCCTGCCTCCCCCCCCAGTTCTCGCCCAATCGATCTTGCAAAAGTCAAAGCTCTCTGCCCAACAAACTCCTACATTATAGCCTATATTTCATTAAATTCATTTATCATTACGATGATGATCTTGTATTGTATTGATCTTGTATTTTTAGCTGTCTACGAGTAGCCGATCTGCTAATTTCTGCAGTCTGCTCTGCAAACCTTAAGGCAATAAACCATCTGACTAATAAATAGGTTTTCTTGTTTTCTTAATGCACTGATTTTTCAGGCACGCACAGGCACGTGGTCACAACTGATCATGCCACTCAACGCGATCTTTAAGGAAACCAACGCTTCAGTGGACATAGAGGAAAACAAAAGATGAAAGGAAAGGTCCCGATTTTCTCACGGCAATGAGCAATTGCTACCTCAAACTCTTTTCACGCATAGTTCTTCATAAGCAGAAGTATTTTAAATATGAACAGTTTTTCATATCCGCTGATCATTAATGTATTCTTAACTGCCTTGATAGGCCTACTTAAAATTACCCCGCTCAAGAATGCAACAACTAGGTCGCCTTTTATCTTGGTACAGATAACGTTACCGATGAGCATCACTTACATTCACAATCAATCAGCATAGCTAAAGTTAAAATTCAATGTGTTATAGGCCTATGTAATAGTAGCCAAACTGACTGACATTACCATAAGCTTACATAAAACAATGAAAATAGGTCTAGCTTTATGGATTTCAATCCACGCGACTGATTTCTAAATCAAAACAAACTATCTAGCAAGCTATAGTGGAAAATGACGTGTGTTTTACCGCTGTCCTGGAGAAGTGAAGGCACGGAAAACTTTGAGAGAGCAGTTATTTCTCTGCCTTGGATCGATTTTTTTAATTTTTTCTGAGAATCTTTCAAAGGCTTTGGACTAGTCAGAGTTGAAAGGCCCCGATCGACAGATTTAATTTAAGTTAGTAGCGACTCAAATACTAGTATAGTGGAGAATGGCGTTTGTTTGAGCTGTCCTGAAGAAGCAAAGGCACGGAAAACTTTGAGAGAGCAGTTCTTCCTCTGCCTAGGATCGATTTTTTTTTTTCTGAGAATCTTTCAAAGGCCTTGGACTACTCAGAGATGAAAGGCCTCGACCGACGGATTAAATTTCAGTTAGTAGCAACACAAAGTATATAGCATATATATTGTTGACTGATTGCTTATTCCACTTAAGGTCATGTAGGTACAGGGGTTTACTTCAAAATGAATCAAAGTTTGACCGTGAAAAAGTATGGGAACAGGTAGGCAAGAAGATTTCAAGACTTGGTGCGTGGCAAAATCGGTGCCCGTTTTCTACCAAAATAAAGCATTTCGAACAAAGTTCAGCGTCGAGCACCACGCAGAGGCGAGTTTTGAAATTACAATATGATGTTATTAACAGTAAGTATATGTAAAGATTGAATTGTCCATGATTTAAGAATAAATGCTTAAATCAGTACATCAGTGGTTTGATATTAAATAAAGCATACATTCTTTGATCAAACTGCTTAAAGTTAAGGATTTGTTCATGCAAGAACAAAACCTGCGCACTTTGAAAGCTAAATGTGAATTAGAAAGAGCTCTATCAATGTTGACACGTATATGTTGTGAAACGAGGTTTACATTTGAATTACTGAATAGGCTCAGACCAACAAAAACGTTATATTTGTGGTGATTCAAACAGTTTCAAAATGCTACACAATGTGATTTTAATCGCCGCTGCGTGAATTGTGTCCCGTTAAGACAACATTGAAGCGGTTGGAGTTGTCTAGCCTACTTTACAAACATATTAGCATTGGCTTGATGATGCTTTAATTTATAAAGTTCATGTTGATAAACTTTAGGGTAAAGTTAAATCAAGACTTGGATTCCTTTATCATAACATGTCTTGCTTTACTCGCTCAGTAAGAAGCACACTAGTACAAAACTCATTACTTCCTATTTTTATTACGCTGATTTATAAATCTAACTCTAAATTGGTTCTTGCAAGATTAGATGAGTTCGGTAATTATATTTGTCACTGTCATACACATAATTGTCATTTGGGTAGGCTGGCAATCCTTGCAAAACAGGCGTTTGGCATAGATTTATTTATTAACTATAGTTGCGCGTTACACAGCGCTCCAACAGTGTCTACTGTGGCCGGGCGTAATTCATAGTATGCAGCAGCCCATGAATGGAGAAATTTGCAACGTAGGCTGAAGGCTAAGGTTGTCTTTCTTCTTTCTTTTTTTTTTACTTGTACTTGATTTTAAGGAACACTGTCTCTGTTAAATGCCTATACTTTATTATGTTTGACTGATCTGATAAACATATTTAAAAGCTTAAACCAAGTTGTACACTGGGCTCAAATGATTGTAGTCAAAAGGTGTAATTTGAATGCGTGTGAGTGCCTACCTGGTAGTGGGCCAGGTAACTCTCGTAGCATGCCATAAGATGTGGTTGCCTGGTCACCAGGCCTGGCTCAGCAGTCTTCTCTGCCTCCACCGAGCCCTCCTCCTCCATTGCTGAGACAAATGAAGCCTGTAAGGTGTGGCTTGGAGGGGGGTGAGGTGGCAGCACCGGCGGCATCGGCAAGGGTCGTGGCTCCGTAATCAGCTCACCATTAAGAACATAAGTGAGGGGCCCCTCCACACTGTGGTAGATTGAACTGCGGCTGGAATGGGAAACAAGTACCAATTATGATTTGGGGTTGATTTTGGAAGAATTAAGCATAACAAAGTGTAAATGCATTTCAGGATGAAATAGAATGTGTTCCAAATAAAGATGAAGATTCCTAACGATAAAGTTCATTAAGCTGTTTTTTTGTACCTAAAGTTCTCAATATGGTAAGGTTGCTGTTGAGGCTGCTGCATCTGCTGCATTCTCTTCTTCTTACGCCCAGGGTATGTACCAGGGCCTTCATCGGCACTGCTGATTGGCTCAAAGTCCTCTGCAGCAGAGAAATAAGCCTCGCTGTCAGCCACAGACGTACTAGAGTCAGCTGAGCGGTACTGGTGGAAGATGTTTGAGTCAGCTGACGGCGTAAAAGGAAATGAACCATAGCTACGCCTCTGCCGTGGGGAGTCCAGGACGTTTTCATCACTTCGCGACACATCGCTGCTGATCTTAACGCAACTGGAGAGGGGGGGTGGGGGCTTGTCAGTGAACACAGCAGATGAGAGGCTCTTGGTACTTCCTAGCCGGCTTGAGTGAATCGATGACTGTCGTTTGAGGGGGGAACGAAGGGGGGAGCGGAGGGAGGTGCGATCCTGGTTGCTGTTGGGAGAGACAGGGGAATCTTCTGGGACCTCATCTAGGGTGCTGCAAAAAAAGACAGGCCGTTCATCCAGACATGTTTCTTAGTAAGCACACGCAAAGTGCATATTATATAGGCAAGCATATACAGTACCAGTCAAACGTTTGAAGTGAATGGAAAAGTGTGTCCAAACTTTTGACTGGTAGTTTATAACTTTGTGAATGCCCAAATACCATTTGTACAGTAACAATCTCAGGACGTACACTACAGGTACAGTACACTGTTATTATTATTGTAAAGCACCTTGTAACCCTGTTTTGAAAGGAGTTATATAAATAAAGTTATCATTAAGGGTCCTAGCCCAAAGGGTGTAGACCCTAACAGTTATTGTTAGGGTTTATTCTTCCCTATTATTATTGTTTTCCTCCCTTCGCAAAATTTCCCATGATCTGCTATATGTTAGAAACTTGAAACTTCGCACATGGGTCTGTACCGGTAACCGCTACTCCCAAACCAAAGATGACCCAAATAATAATAATAATAATAATTCACTTTATTTATATAGTGCTTTTCTAACACCCAAAGTCGCTTCACAGCATCAACATTGATAACATGACAAAAATAAACAATCAGACAGCAACAACAGTTCTAACTATAAGTAAGCAAATAGATAGTATCAGTAAAAGAAAGGGACCAGATTCTAAACAGAGTTAACTAGGGTATGCTAGGCTGAAAAGATAGGTTTCAAGGTGGGTTTGAAAGGTTAATAGCGAGTTGGAATTCCGAATTAGAGGAGGGAGAGAGTTCCGTAATTTAGGTGCTGCCCTAGAAAATGCACGCTCCCCAAAATGCTTCAGTTTTGTTTGTGGAATGATCAGTTGCTTATCTGCAGAGGAATGTAGTGTCCAGGCAGGATGGTAAGGTTGGAGCAGTTCAGTGAGGTAGGGAGGGGCCAAATTGTGTAAAGCTTTGTAGGTGAGAAGAAGGATTTTGTAGGTGATGCGCTGGCTGACCGGAAGCCAGTGAAGATTAAAGAGTAAGGGGGTTTTGTGCTCAGAAGGGGGTTATGTGCCCACGGCAACATCCAGCAATGTGAAGGCTGGCTCTCTCTAAAAAACAGCATACAGCATACGTATACACATACAGCATCGTTGTGGACCGTACAGCCACGGCCACTTTGTTCGCTCGTGGTTTATGATTCTATGGTGAGATTTGAGCAGAGTTTTTCGTTTGTCAATGCCAAATTCAAGAATACTTTTTTAAGATAGCGGTTGGGTATTAGCGTAAATGCGTTTCTGATTGCTGTTCAGTGCTTATTTCTGGAATATGCCTTGTTCGTGATGGTGGGATTTAAGTATTCTTAGTCAGTGCGTCTGGAATATTGTTTAAATTGTTTGTTTGTTTGGATATTATCATAATTCGTCTCATTGCTTATGTGTAGTTAGTTATTCAGTGTGCAATTCTGGAATATAGTAGGCCTATACGCAGCAACAATAGTTAATAATTGTAAATTATGAGTTTATTAGTTAATGAAGTGTATTAATTCATTTCTGTGCAGATGATGTGCCCTGTCTGGCCAGCTCTAACACAGCTCAACAGCATTGCGCACTCTTGTAGACATCCCTGCATGGCCAGCTGTACCGCATCCAGCACTCTTACAGACGTGTCTGCCGGACGTCCACAGCAACATCCAGCAACGCCGAGGCCGTCCCTCTCTCAACCGGAAGTCCTCTGAAAACAGCGGGCCGTCCCACTGGACGTCCACAGTAACATCCAGCTACGCCGAGGCCGTCCCTCCCTCAACCGGAAGTCCTCGAAAAACAGCAAGCCGTCCACCTGTCTGACAGGGACGTCCGCAAGTCTGCCGGAGCCATCCCGCTGTTCCGCGAAAAATAGAAGGGCCGTCTTTCTATTAAGCAGGCTGTCCATGGAAATATGCTGCAACGTTGTGGACCATACAGCCACAGCCACTCAGTGTCTTTTGTGCATATTTGCACCCTTGAACATTTAGATTTTTTTTTTATTAAGCTTAGGTAAACAATCTGGGTTAACAATCAAGATTTGTATTCTTACATTTGTAGGCCTACAAAATGTTAACATTTTAAAAAAATGGACCCCGTTGAGAACCTGCTATAGATTGTACCCTGTGAGCACAAGATGGAATCTGAACATTGATTTCTGGTTGAATACTGATATCGGATTTGGACGTTCAAGACCTCCTTTAGCCCTGTTTTCAACCGGCTAAAATGCGGTTACAACATGAACGTGTTATATAAAATACAAATTTGTTCATAATTTTGATATGTATGTTTATATGTAGGTTGAAAGAAAGACTATGTTGAATATTTGAAAGGGTTTTCTCTGAGTTCATAGTGCACTGGTAGCAGTGGTAGACGAAATGTGGTCTACAGACGTAATTTGAACACATTTAATGTTTCATGTAAAATGTCAGAAATATGGAGTTTCAACCTCTTTTCAACCAAAAAATGCCCACTGGGTTATCGTAATTTAGCTTGAAAGAAAAGACAATATTTTTTCCATGAGTTCAGGAAGGCGAAATGTGGTCTACACGATATAATTTGAACGCATTTAATGTTACATTTTACATAAAAGAAATCTACAGCTAAAGGCTGTGCTTTGCCAACGCTTCTAGGACAACGTTATTGGATTGGGAGCAGTTTTGAATGTAAAACAAGTTATTGGAGAAAAGTAGTCTACTTGCTGACTGATGACACGCGCATGCGCCACAGTACTGCTTGACAGAGATGGACGTCATTATTAGACAAGACAAACGTGTTTTCAGTTTTTTTTTAAATCAAGTGATTAAACAGTGAATGCTCCAAATTTGTGTTACTTACTAAACGTTTATTAATAAAAACAAATTCATACATTTTCAATTGATCTAAAAGTGACAGTTTTAGTGTCGAAAAAAAGGTTTTTAATTTTGCCGAGTTGATACTTTGGTGTAGCCAAGCGGTGTCTTCCGAAAGCTCAAACCTCCTATGGCCAACTTTGACATTAGTTTACTTCTTTGTCTGGGAAAAATAATGTATATGTTACTATAGATACTTTGAAAAACTAACTGCCTTTACAGTTACATGGTCGTTTACCTAAATTAAGGCTAAAATATTAAATACGTGTATGCTGAAAACCGCGAACGTGTCAAACAACTTCGCTTTTTTATGACGCGGCCCTAGTCAACAATTCTAGGCTTCGAACGACAGTTTGCCAAGGTACTGCATGCAATTGCGTTTGTACACTCATAATCAGTGCCAGATAATCACCGGGTCGAAAACACATTTCAAAACATCTCAAGAAAATGTAGGTCCCATTGCAAGATCATTGCTCTGTACTATTTGTACATATCTGCTTATTTAGCCTATAAAGTGGTAATAAACAGGCATATACAAAGCGGTATACACGGTATATTCTCTCGTTGAAATAGGCTACTATCGTTTTCCCTGCCTCCCCCCACAGTTATCGCCGAATCGATCTTGCAAAAGTCAAAGCCCTTTGCCCAACAAACTTCTATAATTTATACTGATGATGATCTGGATCTTTTAGCTATGTAATTCCACACGACTTTTGGAAGTAGGCTAGCTGATCTGCTCATTTCTGCAGTCTGCTCTGCTAACTTAAACAAAACAATAAATTGACCAATAAATACATCTTGTTTTCTTAACGCACTGATTTTTCATGCATGCTAAAATAACATCTGTGGTCACACATGCCACTCGCAATCTTTAAAGAAACCAAAGCTTTGGTAGACATAACAAACAGAACATGAAAGGAAAGGTCCAACTTTTCTCATGACAATTGATAGGATCGCTTATCATGCACATTAAGTTCTTTATTAGCGGAAGTATTTTAAATTAAACTTTTTTTAAATCTGCTAGG
>JAPMUY010010729.1:0-12698 GCA_026901105.3 Galaxias olidus
AACCAGTGAAGTGTTTTTTTCCCCCATATATTACACACAACTAGACGGCACAAATAACAGTTGAAGGACAATACCAAATTTGTTCAGAAACACTGAGTGTGTGGTCTCCCCCAGTTGTGGATTACAAGAATAAAGTTTTTGGGCAAAGGGACATGAATCCACCCTGCACGGGTCAACACACGTTGGACCACACTTCCTGTGTTTAATTTTTGAGGAGTGGATCTCGATTACGTTCCCTCCCATTTGACAGTGGATTTCTATTGGAGCCTGATTGTGTGTGCAATTTGTTTTTTATTTGATCAAATAATTATTTAATATCATTGACGTTCAAAAACCTTTTTACTGTAAGTAGTTTGATCTGCAGGACACCATAATTATTTAATGTCACTGGCGTTAAAAAACCTTTTTACCGGAAGTAGTTTGGTCTGCAGGACACCTTACCGAGTGGAGAAAATGTTGCGAGTCATAAGTAGGTTGAACAGCAAATGTATTGGAAACGGGAAACGAGGGTCACTGATCCTCAAATTGTGCATTCACGTTTCAAAATCAACGTAGCATACCTTATTGAGTCCTCACATTTCAAAATCAAAATAGCACACCTAATTGAGTCCTCACATTTCAAAATCAAAATAGCACACCTAATTGAGTCCTCACGTTTCAAAATCAACGTAGCATACCTTATTGAGTCCTCACCTTGGGTAGCACAGGCACGGGCTGCCTCTTGCACCATAGTCTGTTTTTCCCAGAGCCTCCTCACCAGCTTGTAGGCTGTGAATGGGTTACTAACGTGTTCCTCCAAATCCCTTGGGGAGTCCTCCCTAGTCACCTCACAGGCCCGGGCAACACTGGGGGATTAGAGGGCAGCAACAAAAGAATTTACGGTGTGTGAACAACCTCCATGACTAATGGCTTCTATGAGCAAGAATTATTAATATGTCATTCATGATTCAAAACTAAAAACAACCTTGAGTGAGAAACGTTCATGATAACCTTTGTTCTCTTACAAATTTTATAATAATTTAGTTCATAACACGTTATAAACTTTTAAATATTACTCATGCAACACATACTTAAGCTGTATGATTGAGTAACCCTAATGATGTGGAGGTGGATAAATGAAATATGTGTCACCTGGTCAGCGTGTTCAGGCAATGTCTTTGAGCTCTGATGTGAGCACTGATCTTCTCGATGAGAGACCTTTCTGTTGCAACAAGTTCCATCATTGTATCTGGCCAAAATGGGAAATTATAAATAGATAACATTTGTAAGTGTATACTTATTTTGTTCTCCCAATAGTTCCATATACATACAAGGTATATACAAGATAGTTGGAACTGTGACTGTACCATTTTTACCCATTTTCACATTAATGACATATAGACTAAGAAGCTTAGTGTTAGTACTAATATAAAGGGCAACTCCAATTTCTCATCACAACTTTACTTTTCAAACAAGTTATGTCTACTTTTCATTCGAAACAATTCAGAGGAGTAAAAACCACTTACATTGCTAGTAAATGATAAAAAAATGAAAGCCAGTTGCGTACACAAACTTTTACAAAAAGTGTTATACACTACAGAGTGCAAATGTGCCTAAGATATAAGTTTGATTCTTCCCATCAATATGAGTTGCTTACAGTACCATATTAGACATTCTAATTCTTATTATAAAAGCATCCTGATACTATTGAAATGGATGTGTGGTGTTGATGGGCTCACATCAAGTAGTATTCTAGTCAAAGCACAACCTTAAACCCACCTGTTGATGAGTAGAACTCCCTGGAGCCCAGGCACATTGTAACCAGGAGCAGGAAAATCACACACTGCCGGCTCAGAGTCCCTGTCCTGTGTGTCAATGTCCAGATCCCTAATGAAGGGAACAAGAGCAGTTCAGACCGCATCACCAAAGCTCAGATTTTAAAATAATGTAAATGTAAAAAAATTAAAATAAACTTGAAAATATATGCTATGATTGGACGTGGTTTCAGAAGACTGCTAGTCAATGGTACCAGTGTCAGGGAGACATTTGGCTCTGTAGGAATAGATGATCCCTATTTTGTTGCAACATCTGTCCTTGCCAAAACACAATTAGTGGTACTTTTGAAACAGTTAGTGGAAGACAAAAAAAACAAAAAAACAAATACAAACATACAATGGACCAGGCCCATTGATGTCAGAGAGAGACACCTGAGGGATTTAGTTTTAATCCCATGTTACTCAAGGTACCGCGAATACCAAAAGTGTGCAAACAATACCAAAAGTACCTAGAGTGTTAAAGGGGATTGTCCTCACTGTTGTGACTTAAAACACCGTCGTCTTGAGCAAGCTTGAGCCTGAGGTCAAAAGATCAATAATATATTCAACGACCATCTCATTAAAAATACTTTTTCCCATCCAAGTATAAAAACAAAACTTAAATTTCACAATGAAATTCAACACTGTATCATAGCTGAACCAACCTATGCTAACAAAGACTTGGGAGGATTGCCCGCAAGCTGACATCATGCAAAGTGTCAGAGAGGTTGTTTGCGTCGACACTTTTCCATGGAAACATGGCATGAGTTAATGTCAACAATAACAAAAAAAATATATATTTCTATTATCCCTCAGGCAAAGTGTTGTGGGAAGTGACCCAGTGTGTAAAAATAAATCTAATATTTTGAACAAATATTTTTAAATCAAACAACAAAACACATTGAATCAGCAACTTGTGTACACATATTCACCTTGTGAACACAGATTCTGAGAGGATACACTTTAGTCATCCTCTGGCTCAGTCTTGACGGGTTGACTGCTTGGTAGATAAGTAGACAGGGTGGCTGCTCTCTCTAATTAAAAGCACACAGTTGAAGTGTGGATGGAAACTCACAACACGCAGTAGGCATGCCTACGGCTGTAACATTCCAAGATAATCCTGAAAAGATATGGACTTGGAACACCCTGCCAATTTGAATAACCAGTTTTCCTTTTAAGAGTCACTAATCTGAATTTCTATTTAGTTTCCCAGTTAAACTACTTTTACATGATTCAACAGCAGATCTTCATCTATATCCTAATAAAACAGGACATGGAGCATATCTGTCAAAAATTAATATGAGTCTTGAGTTTAAAGGATTTAGACAACATCAGCCCAGAAACAAAAGGTTCCAAAATGAGGGGAAAAGGCACTAGGCTTCTCACTTGCTCAGCACTCTGAATACATAATGTACCCTGGTCATTCAAAACAGCATGGATGTGTCCCCTTTCTGCCACAAATGATGTGAATACCTTATGGGCCATGATCACACCTTTAAGTCCATGTACACTGAATATTTGTTTATCTTGAATAACAAAAATGCACTAACCCTCTCCTTTTTTTCTTAAGCGCAAAGACACGTTTTTGTGATTCTTTGATTCTTAAATACTGTATGTATATGTATTATTAAGGTGGGCTATTGGCCTTTCATCCCCTTCTTACCTCTATGATATCTGCCAATGTATTTGGTCAACCCTTCCATTGAGGTTACCAAAACAGTACAGTTGTTCTAACAGTTATATGAAATTAAGTTAAACTATGCATTGTAAACACGTTGCGTTGGGTTGTTGCTGGTCTGGACACTCCTCACACTATACTGGCTTCTTCATGGCAGAGAAAAACAAAACAAAATTCCTTTTTTTTCTACACAGAGGACCTCCTCTAGTGGTTGATATATAAATGCATGTCAGTCATTTATTCCAACTTTGAAAGTTCAGGAAATTGGGCACTCATGCCTTCAATCCTGTTAGGAAACCTGTCACTTCTTTGAAAAATTACAGGGATGTATCGACAGACAGTCATGCCAATTCACTTTCCAAGAAGGTTCTTTTCATAAGTTCAAAGCACATTGGGAAGCAGTGATTTAACCTCAGCTGACATAATCTTTAAAGGTCAAAGGTTAATGCAGAACTTAGCAATTAGTTTTTTTTTCACGTGATTTATGGAACAAGGTTCTACAGGAATTGTAAATAGATCGGTCTTTTCTACCTGAACCATTTCAAGTTTTGTTGAAGTTGAATATGTGAATTAAACCATGTGCTTGTTTTGCTTGCCTGACATTGTTTTACTGTATTGTAAAACAGTAACGTATGTTTATTATTTATTAATTTATTATTTTATTCTTTGTTTTGTTATGTTTTCATTTATATGTATATGTATTGTGTTGTTATCTGTCTTTAAACAAGGCAAAGCTGGAAAAGAGACATGCTCCCAGTCAGTTACCCATGTATAAATAAGATAATAAATATATACAAACTGATCAGCCAAAACATTAAAACCACTGCCAGGTGAAGTGAATAACACCGATCATCTCTTTACAATGGCACCTGTCAAGGGGAGGGATATATTAGGCAGCAAGTGAACAGCCAGTTATTGAAGTTGACGTGTTGGAAGCAGGAATAATGGGCAAGTGTTAAGATCTGAGCGACTTTGACAAGGACCACATTGTGGTGGCTGAACAACAGGATCAGAGCATCTCCAAAACTGCATATCTAGTGAGGTGTTCCCGGTGTGCAGTGGTTAGCACCTACCAAACGTGGTCCAAGGAAGGACAACAGGCAACAGGCAACAGGTGACAGGGCCATGGCCGTATATGGCGGCACGAGGGGAACCTACACAATATCAGGCTGGTGGTTTTAATATTGTGGCTGATCGGAGTATATTACTCCACGCTGTGAGACTAAGGGCAACCCAAATAACTTGAGGATGTTTTCCAATTTAACATGTCTCCCTTAGAGGGCCCAGCATCCTCCCCGGCGTCCAGCTATCTCAGGGCCTGCTGCATCCACAGCACAAACACAAGCGCTCTAGATTGCTTCTGAAATTACACTGTTTGTTGTATAATACATATTGTTCATTCTGTAACAGTAGATGTAAATTCAAGCGAAGATATAGCGCTAAAATCATCCTGTATAAAAAGGTACATTCATTACAACAACTCAGAAATGTCCAAACAAAGCACAGCACGACAGATCTAGAAAACACCACCTACAATGTCATAAAGACAGTGTAATTAAAGAGTGTGACTTTTACATGTTGACAGCAGGAATCTTCACACCTCAGCTTTGATTTACATCGTCATTGACTGAAGCGACTCTTTTGAAAATATATGGGCTGTCATTTGACCTGGGGGGGAGGGAGGTTGAGGAGCTGAATAAAAAGATTGCCGGAGAGAGAAAAAGAAGAAGGAAAAAAGCAATTATACATGAAGGATAGGTTGGAATTAAATCACAGCAGCTGTCATTATAATTGGACTTTATCACACCACACTCCACAGTAGTTTGGCTGTTCACATGTTTGGGGAGTTGTCCTTTCAACATAAATTTTCATCAGCTGTCACGACAGCAGGGTGTCTGTAATCCTTGTTCCTACAGGTTATTTGTTACAAACTCTATCCTCAAAATGCCATGGATCAAAACCCGATTCAGAAGGGATTTTGCCCCATTAAACCGTTTTTCTGCTGAAGTTTTTTTTTTTACCCTCAGACTTCGATAAAGGGACAATTATTGGGTCTTAAATCTGTTCCACTCAGATTGTAGTGAAATGCTTTGTTCTTAGTTTTTCTTAACAGTCATGGATCTTTGAGGTTAAGGCGGGTCTATAGCTATGAATAAGAAAGCAGTTTCACTGTTGGTCCGTGCAGTTTCCCTGATGGTTGCCAAGGGAAACATATGACATCACGGTTGCGTTGCAAGTAGCATAACAGATAAATATATTAAATTATTAAAATATTCTGCCCTTCATATTATAAAATGCAGGATATTGCAGAAGTCAGTTTGGTTGACAATAACCACAGCATAAGCCGATTATTAGCAAAATATTAATGTTGATGTGAATATTGGACAGGACATCTATAACTGCCACACAGAGATTTCCAACATTAGTGTTCACTCTGTGATGGTGCTAGACTGTAACAAGACTCAGACGAACGAGGGGAGAAAGAGAGATCATGTAAAAGTGTTTTGTGACGGTCAGGTAGAAGGAGAGTGAGCAGTGTGTGACTCAAGGGACTGGGAATCAAATCCTAATGTATTTCCCAGCTCAGCACATGCAGTGTAGTTTAGAGGTTTGGCACAGGGACAAAGAACCAGCTGACCCATCTTTTTTTTTGGTGACTGTTTTCTCTACAGAAAATTAAACCCAGCTTAGCTGTCCTTAAAGCTGTGTGCACTGTGGAAGGTGCACTATCTATAAAGTTGGTATCTGGCTTTATTTAGAATTCAAGCAAACCTACTGTCTATACAGTAATCACATTCTATAAAAAAAATTATTTTAGATATAAGGAACACATAAGGAAACTGCAAACACTGAATCTGTACTACCTATGCTTAAAATCACCTTTGCCACCTTTCAAATCTAAGTTTCTGTTCATACATTAGGCCTCTATAATGTTTTTTGTCTAGATGTATTCATTATGCCAACGCTAAAGGCCTGTGCACGGTGATATCTCATCCCCTCACTAATTTTCTCCTCTGGCAAGTTGAAAGTTTAAAAACGTTTAGAAAAAAAGACTGTGCATTAGTGAACTCATATAACCCACGTTCATTTTTGTGTTTTAGCCAGGGAATTTGAAACTCTTCACTAATTATCAGTTTCAGTACAAGTTCCCATGAATCATTTTTTGTTTGCTAATCTCCTGTCAAACTTTCAACGGTTGCAAAAAGAAAATAGTGATTTTGTAAGATTATAGTCCTCACTCAGTGTGTTAGGTCATGTCAGGATACATTCTAATTTTGTTTTGAAGTGAAACTTTGAAGCAGTGGCTTGCACAAATGATTGGAGCATATTATTCCTAGCTTTTCTAAGATTCACTCTAAGCAGGATGTTCAGGCCTTATGAAATATGATAGTCTGTAAGTCTGGTTAAATGTAGACGGCACTGAGGTGGAAGTTGCAGGTAATACATGGGTCTACGCCACAGAGTTAAAAAATCTCTGTAGCGCCAAATAAAGATGTAACCACACTAGGCCATAAATGACTAACTCGTTATAATACAAAAATGTGCAATCAGTTTTGAGAGCTTTTTGTATTTTTATACAAAGGTCACTTATCACTGATAAAATCAGGTATGCTTTAAAAATATAATTCATCCCCATTAAAATCTAACTTTCAATGATACCATGTCGCCGTAGAACAAATGCAAATGTTTCAAAGGCAGCATATAATAAAATAGCACTGTCAGAGACTCAGGGCATCTGCATGCTAGCTACCACAAGCTACCCTCCGGGTTGTATGGCAAGTCTGGGCAAAGCCCTGTCTTGCTTATCTAAAAAATTTAAAATAAGTTACCTAATTCAATTAGTAATGTAAGAGAATAAGATTTCTATTACAGTACTCACAAATCTAACATCCTATAATTCAGTAGCCCCTGAGAAAAAACTAAATAAGTTTCATCAGTTGTGCAACAAGTTACACAGGCTATCTATATAAAATATATGCTCACACATTTTCAGCACTGGCTTTAGCAATTTGTTAAGTGAAGAGGAACTATCATAAAAATGTTACTGATGTGTGAATACCTTCGTGATTTATGGCGTGTAGAAGATGGCACTATTAAAACATCACTCATGGTCAGGAACAAGAACAACCCTAAGGATAGTAAGGGTATTAGTCACCTGATATTACTCCCTGGTAAGGGATTAAGCAGGGATTGGCCCAGGCTCTGTTGAGCAGGGGAGGAAAACTATTGACCCGGACTGGGGAAATCGTCGGGCGGTGGAAGGAGCACTTTGAGGAACTTCTTAACCCCGCCAACTCGTCCTCTGTGCAGGAGGCAGAGTTCGAAGACTTGTGGGAAGTCTCAGTCATATCCCTGGCAGAGGTCACTGCGGTAGTTGGGAAGTTCCTCCGTGGCAAGGCGCTGGGTGTGGATGAGATTCGCCCCGAGATGCTGAAGGCTCTGGACATTGTTGGGCTGTCTTGGGGGACAGTACCATTGGAATGGCAGACCGGGGTGGTGGTTCCCATTTTTAAAAAGGGGGACCGGAGGGTGTGCTCCAATTATCGGGGTATCACACTTCCCAGCCTACCTGGGAAAGCTTATGCCAGGGTGTTGGAAAGAAGACTCCGACCGCTTGTCGAACCTCGGATCCAGGAGGAGCAATGCGGATTCCGTCCTGGTCGTGGAACTGTGGACCAACTCTTTAACCTTGCGGGGGCTGTTGGGGGGGGGGGGCATGGGAGTTTGCCCATCCAGTCTACATGTGTTTTGTGGACTTGGAGAAGGCCTACGACCGTGTCCCCCGGGGAGTCCTGTGGGGGGTACTGCGGGAGTATGGGGTACCAGGGCCGTTGCTACGAGCCATTCGGTCCTTATATAACCGGAGTGAGAGTTGTGTCCGTATACTCGGCACAAAGTCAAATACGTTTTCAGTGGGTGTTGGGCTAGGGCTGCCCCTTGTCACCGGTTCTGTTTGGGATTTTCATGGATCGAATCTCAAGGCGTAGCCGGGGGGAGGATTGTGTCCAGTTTGGGGACCTCAGAATTGTTTCTCTGCTCTTTGCAGATGATGTGGTTCTGTTGGCTTCTTCAGACTGTGACCTTCAGCACGCACTGGAGCGGTTTGCAGTCGAGTGTGAAGCAGTCGGGATCAGAATCAGTACCTCCAATTCTGAGGCCATGGTTCTCTGCCGGAAAACGGTGGAGTGTTCTCTCCGGGTTGGGAGTGAGTTGCTGCACCAAGCGAGGGAGTTCAAGTATCTCGGAAACTTGAAAGAAAGAATAAGGCCGTGAGTACAAGCGGCTGAAATGTGTTTCCCCCGTAGGGTGGCTGGGCTCAGCCTTAGGGATAGGGTAAAGAGCTCAGTCATCCGGAGGGAGCTCGGACTAGAGCCGCTGCTCCTTCGCATCGAAAGGAGCCAGATGAGGTGGTTCGGGCATCTGATTAGGATGCCTCCTGGGCACCTCCCGTGTGAGGTTTTCCTGGCATGCCCCACTGGTAGGAGACCCTGGGGCAGACTCAGAACACGCTGGAGAGATTATATATCTTATCTGGCCTGGGAACGCCTCGGGATCCTCCAGGAGGATCTGGAAAGCGTTGCTGGGGATAAGGACGTCTGGACTACCCTTCTTAGCCTGCTGCCACTGCGACCCGGCCCCAGATAAGCGTCGGATAATGGATGGATGGATGGATGGATGGTGATCTATTTTATGGTGGGATGCGAGAGGGGTGATTGAATGAAAAATCCCTGGTGCTCTCCTGTGTAAATAAACATACATTGCCCTGATAGTGTGGTATAATTAGTGTTAAAAGTACATACCTTTTTATAGTCAAGTATTTGTAATCAATATTAAAGGTTAGTAGGTAAGAATACCATAGTTTCAAAATTAAAATAACAGCACACAGGCATTAAGAAACACCCAAATATTAAAAATGTGCCAAAAACTAGATTTCAACAAAAACAGAGATGGAACCTTATAACTCTAAGCTCACGATTAGTTTGAATTAACAATAAGAGTGGAGATGGAGGAGACAGACATAAAGGGTGAATCCTAGGAGAGCAGATGCATGTCTAGATGGTAATCTATGTACTGATCAATAGAAAGCTATGGTCACAGTGCAAACAGGTGCTGTTTAATGTGTAAGACAAAACTTTCCTGTATGAAAGTCCTTTCCGTTACGATTAGCTACATCAACACATCTGGCAACATGGGGAAATATGAGCGATTATTGTGTTGTTGTTTTTTTTCCACTAATAGTTCCATGTGGTTAAGGCACAAATTAATTTTTTTTATTATTATAATTTTTTTTTTATACGATAGACTGGCGACCTGTCCAGGGTGTACCCCGCCTCTCGCCCTGTGTCCGCTGGGATAGGCTCCAGCCCCCCCCGCGACCCTGTACAGGATAAGCGGTAAAGATAATGGATGGATGGATGGACATTTTTAATACATCTTATTATTTTTGGGAAATTACTCTTAGACCTATAACCACAGAGATAGACCACGTTCTATCTCTATGCCTAAAACTGTATTATACATCCTAAAACAGAATACAGGAAGTAGAACTCCATAGAATTTACACACAAGATGGCAAGGGCCAATCAAAATCCCAGAGGAAAGAGTGTTTTAACCCTTGGCCCCAAAATCCATCAAGAGCTCTTCATCCTGTAAGTATCAGTTATGAGCTCTTCATCCTTTAAGTATAAGTTGAGAGTTAAATAGACTCTGAATAAGATGGACTAGGTCTAGCCAAGCTCACAGGGATTTTAAGGTAATATTATTTGGAGATAGAAATTAAGAGTTAATCGAATCCTCTCATCTGAGTGGAACACCCTATAGGGCATGTTGCCATAATCTTCTGAAACTCACGTCAAATACCTTGCAACTATGACATTACGTCTCCCTTAATTTTGAGAGCATGACAAATATTTTTCTATGTCTGACTTTGAACCACGCTATACACTTAGATAGACATTCTAAATTCTAAAGCCTTTGATTTGGGGGGGAGGTGTGCTTAACAGTTTTTTGGCACACAATTTAATAAAAAAACGCATTACAGCTGTCACTATCACTTGCAACCCTTTACACCGGCAGGTCAAATCAACTAGCTCAAAATCATAGTGATGTCTTTGTCCATTAGAAGTCTTAGCCTTAAAACAAGGTCAATCTCAAAACAATCAGAGCGATCAATATTGGCCGGGCATCCCCCCTAGATTTTTGGTTAGCGTTGTCTCTATTTTTCACACATTGAAAGACACCTTTTAGATGAATTGCTAGATTAGTTCAGTAAAACTTGTGTGCATGATCCCACACACGGTGAGACAGGAGTCCGATGACTTTTGCTTAGTGAGAAGGTAAACTTGCGTTTTGCAAGACTTCCGGCTATCTTACAAAAAGCCCTCTAGTTTTTCAGCTCTTTGCTTTACAGACATGCCCATTGCCTGCAGACATGGTAGACATCTTGTTCAATAAACGTCCAAAGTTTTACAACTCTGACGTAGGAAATATTTGATTCATGATATTTTAAAGATGAAACAGTGCATGAAAAACCCATTTAGTGCATATTTTATGAGTGCTTTATCTCTTGTATTTATACGTAATATATTTGCCTAAACACAATAAAAAAGCACACATTAAGAACTTACACAGTAATGGCTTTCAAATAATACTACATCCTACACACTTGCATTTGACACTTAAACTTCTTTAGTTATTGGTTGTTCAATTTAGGTAACCTGTGTTTTTAGACTAACCCTATTGCTAAGAGGTTGCTTTCTATGGGGTATGATGAATATATGTCAATCTTTTATCAAAAAATTATTTAATTGGGTTTCCTATTGAAACAATAACAAGTAAGCCAAGCAAATGTAAATGTATTGCATTTGTTAAGTGTAAAAAAACGTTTTAATAACATTCTGTCATGTAGCAGACGCTTTTATCCAAAGTGAAATACAATGAGATTACAGGGACAGTCCCCCTGGAGCAATTTATGATGATGATAAGTGCCTTGCTCAAGGGCACACTAGTGATGGAATTCCATGGTGAGATTTGAAATCATGACCTTTTGACCAGTCCTACCCACTAAGCCACCACTATCATTAAGGAGACTGTTTATTTTGTTGTAATTCTACAAAATAATAATTTAAACCACTATAAATAATCCTGAAATGGACGTGAAACGATGGCAGGTTGAGCTGTTAGTAATGATATGAACACAGCGCCGTCTTACCCAGGGTATCCTGTCTTAATCATAGGCTAGAGCTATGGTTGAGAGTTTAAGCTAAAACTGTAAAACAGCGACTACTTTCAGTAGTTGTGTATTTAAATGAGAGAACCACACTTGTGATATTTTAATGCTTCAGTCACAGAATTTCGTTATGGATTCCCAATGGAGAAACAAAAGCTAACATGAGAAATAAACAACGATTGCCTGGCAACAAATGCCAGTGCCAGTTCTCAAAAAGGTTGTTTCGCTGTCTGTGTGAACCAAAGTCTGGAAGAGATTTTGCACAGCATATGCTCACACCTGTGGTTAAGTAGTCCAGGTTGTCCCTGAGATGAGTGTGCAAAATCAATTATGGAATGGCCCCCAGCACAGAGACACAACATGCTAAATAAAGTATCCAGAGGGGCTGGCTCTGTGAGGCTGTGGAATGGCAGCCTTGGCCAGCAATTTAAATAACTCAAATTCACTGAGAACACCATAATATTGCTTTGAGCCCTGCGGTTAGTACTTTGTGAAGGCACCTAGGATCCCATTGACAAAAAGTGCCATGGGCCTATTAAAAGAAACAAACTAATTATACAAAATACAAACAGTAGAATAGCCCTTATTAAAATATTGTTCTACTCATAAATCCCTAATGTGTTTGTGTTTGCTTGTGCTTAAGCATGAAGCTGTCTAAAACAGATGCTGAGGGACTACAAAAGTTACTGTAAGACTGCAGTTGTAAGAATATACTTAAGTAGTGCACACGTGTGATTTAACAAAAATGTATTCTGCTAACAATAGGAATTTATATCTCAAAACTAGCCTCTGATTTAGAATGCTATTTCATCAAATCTAACTATATTTATAAATTAGAGCATTTTAATAACTTCTGCCAATTGTAATGTTGTTAACTGGTGATGTTATTTATAAATGATTTCCTTGGGTATGACTGGCTTCTGTGTGTCTCTCTCTCTGTGTGTGTGTGTGTGTGTGTGTCTCTCTGTGTGTGTGTGTGTGTGTGTGTGTGTGTGTG
>JAPMUY010010731.1:0-124545 GCA_026901105.3 Galaxias olidus
CATGGCACTCCTTGAATGTGAGGGGGTCGACCATCCACAGCGCCAGCGTAGAGGGCCAGTTCCCCCCCCAGGGTAGTCACAGTGTTGAGCAAGGTCATGTAGGTTCCCCCGATTCGCGGGTCGCTCACCTTGGCGTGGAAGGCCATGCATGCCACATACATGCTGTAGAGTGCCACCTAGTGGTTTGAATGATACAACACAGCCATGTTATTTGTGTTTTCTGGTTCAGATGCTGGTGGTATTGATGATAATATGTTGATATTAATTGGATTGATGTTAATTTTATCAGTTAAAGGTGTTAGCTGATGCAGCGCATAGCTGAGCAGCACTATAGCGTAGTAGTACACAGGGAAGCCTCCATCCTGTTTGAAACTGGGGGTCCACCACACTAGCAAGGCATAGCCAAGCCCTATCAATAGCCTGCATGCACAACATGCAGCCCATAATAAAACACACAATGCAAGTTCATTACAAAGAAGAAAAACAACATTGATTACTAAATTATTATCATCATCACTTTGCCTGAACAAGCAGCGTTGTGTGCATGTGTGTGTGTTTTTTTTACCTGAAGGGAAAGGCCTTATAGAACACGTTCAGGGGTCGGGGCCCCGCTGCGTATTTGCTGATTATGATGGGCAGTAGGATCTGCAAGGGCACCATGGGAACTGCCAGCAGTGCCAGCTGCTCCTTGGGAACGCCAGCCTCCACCACCTTGAGGCCTGTCACTGCATCCGCCGCAGAAAACCCTATCTGGAACAAACACACAGGCACCAGCTGAGCTTAGTAAACACACAAAACATAGACCGATCAGCCACAACATTAAAACCGCCTGCCTTACATTCTGTAGGTTCACCTTGTGCCACCAAAATAGATCTAACCTGTCGAGGCATGGACTTCACAAGACCTCGGAAGGTGTCCTGTGGTATCTGGCACCGAGACGTTAGCTGCAGATCCTTTAAGTTTCGAGGTGGGGCCTCCATGGAGCGGACTCGTTGCTGGCTTGCCTTCCTCCCATAGTGCATACCGGTGCTATCTCTTACCCAGGTGCACATGCAATCATCAGACCAGGCTACCTTCTCCCATTGCTCCATGAACCAGTTCTGACACTCACAAGCCCATTGTTGGCACTTTCTGCGGTGGACAGGAGTCAACGTGGGTTCTCTGACCGGTCTTCGGCTACGCAGCTGCATACACAGCACGCTGCAATGCACAGTGTGTTCTGACACCTTTCTATCATAGCCAGCAATAACTCTTTCAGCAATTTGTGTCACAGTAGCTCTTTTGTGGGATCAGACCAGACGGGCTAGCATTTGCTCCACACACGCATCAATGAGCCTTGGGCACCCATAATGTCGTGACGAATCAGTGTATATTCTATGCGTGGTTTGTCTGCCTGAACCAACAACTTATAATACAGTACACTCAGACACACACACACACACACACACACACACACACACACACAAACACAGGTAAAACATTACCCAGTGACTAAAAGATTAGGAGTAATTAATCCATGGAGTGCAGGGCCATCCGGCTATATTTTCCATTCTGGTATGCACCAGTGTTGGTTTTACCTTATGGGCAGCACGGTGGCTCAGTGGTTAGCACTGTTGCCTCACCAAGAAGGTCCTGGGTTCAAACCCAACCTCAGCCAAGGGCCTTTCTGAGTGGAGTTTGCATGTTCTCCCGGTGTTTGTGTGGGTTTCCTATGGGTACTCCGGTTTCCTCCCACCATCAAAAAACATGCTGCATCCTCCTACCAGTGACCTGACCAGTCACTGCTAATTCAACTGGAGTCGGTCTGTGTGTCCTATGTGTAAGCAAGTCTGTCGTAATGTGTTGGGTGAGCAGGTCTGGCGCAAATTGGCTGCCGTAGTATCACTGTATCGTGGTATAGCTGTCGGTTCATTCGTTGTTCGTTCTGTGTTATTAATTGGCGACCAATTTGTGTAAAGCGCTAAAATCTAAATAAAATTAATTATGAATTGTTACTAAATAAAATTATTATTGTTACTATTATTATTATTAGTTCAACTAAATTCAGTTCATGGCTTCTCAAATATCAGCTTGAAAAGTGAACTTTATTATTATTATTATTATTATTATTATTATTATTGATGAAGTTCACTTTTCAAGCTGATATTTGAGAAGCTATGAGCTGAAGTTAGTTTAACTATTCAAATTAGGATAAAACATTGTTAGCATTAAAGTATTTTTATTATTCATTACAATACAATACTAATATTATTTATTATAATTATTTCCAATTTCATAACAGATCTCAGTTATAAATTGGCTCCTATACTGAACAAAGTTCTCTAGGGGCAAATGTATAAAATAAAACAATGATTTACACAACCATCTGTTACTCACTGAAGTAATTCGTTACAAAGTTATTAACGTTTAAAAAAACAAAAGTACTCCATCCCCCTCCCTTGTTTTCCTCCATCCACCCTTTTGCCTCCCTCCCTACCCCTGTTGCCCCCCCCATTTCCCTCTCGCCCCCTTCCCTCCCCCGTTTCCCTCCCTCCCCCACCGTTTCCCTCCCTCCTGTTTTTCTGCCTCCTTCCCTTCCGTTTCCCTCCCTCCATCCCCCCTTTTTCCCTCCCTCCTCCCGTTTCCCTCTCTCCCCCTTCCCTCCCTCCATCCCTTCCTCCCAGGTTTTCCTGTCCCACATTTCCCTCCCTCCCCCATTTTCCTGCTTCCTTCCCTGCCCCTGTTGCCCTCCATCCCTCCATCTGCCCGTTTCCCTCCCTCCATCCCCATCCCCCGTTTTCCTGCCTGCCTCCCTCCCTGTTTCCCTCTCTCCCTGTTTCCCTCCCTCGATCCCCCTCCCCTGTTTCCCTCCCTCCCCTGTGCCCCCCGTTTTCCATCCCTCCCCCGTTTCCCTCCATTCATCCCTCCCTCCCCTGTTGCCCTCCTTCCCTCCGATTCCCTCTCTCCCCCGTTTTCCTCCATCCCAGCCTACCGTTTCCCTCCCTCCATCCCCCCTTCCCTCCCCGTTTTCCTGCCTCCCTCCCTGCCCCCGTTTCCCTCCCTCCCACCCATTTCCCTCCCTCCAGCTCACCTCTTTCCCTCCCTCCCCAGTTCCCTCCCTCCTCAAAAACAAACAAACCTTGCTCGATCTAAATCACAGCAAGAACTTTGTTTTGAGGGATTTTACTCTTGCAGAGCATTGTGTGCCTAGGTCCATGAAGAGCTTCTCAATTACCTCAAACGTACAGTATACTTCAGTTCTTGTGGGTACTCTATGTTCAAGGCAAAGAGTAAGCCAAAGAGGTAAGCAAGCGCAGTGGGTAGTTCTGTGATATCTTGTATGAGAACAGCCTCTTCTAGTACTAAAGCAATGTTCGTGACGGCGGCAAGATGGGAAGACGCGATACAATCATCTTCCACCACAGTGAGGATGCCGACTTTGACTCCTCTGGTCTGGCTTTCCTCAGGCAGTATCCTGGGCAAACACAAACAAAGCACAGATGCAGGGCAAAGTTTAAGAATATTATAGTTTGCCTGAAACTCGAGAGGTTTGCCAAATTAGTAGACTTGTACAGGCTGAATATCATGCCAGTGTATATTGGAACTTTTAGTTGTAAGTATTACACTGCAACAGTGAAATCAGCACAATATCATTGTATTTCATGGTTTGCAGTTTCTGAAACAGTGTGATTGAGGAAAAACAGTACTAGAAACCTTTGAATACAGCGACAATGTGCTGATCACACTGTTGCAGTATAATGCTTACAACTACAAACTCCAATATACATTTCCGGACTACTGGTATGATATTGAGCCCAAACACTTGATCGTGAGTCTGTAACTAATCTTTTAACTTACCAGACATGTCTTTAGCAGCTTTTCTGGATTTTCTCTGAGAAACTAGGGAAGACCCTCCAGGACTGTTGTCTTCCGGTGCACCACAATGTTGGAGGTCTAAAATATGGTTTAAACACAACAAATGGAGCACATATCTTGTTAGCACACATGGCACTTTAAATACAACATAGACTAACCTTTCTGGTTAAACTATTGTTATGCATGCTTAGCTACCAATTAAAAATCTTAGTTAGCTTTTATGGATTTGAAACTAGATTCACTTTCCCAACCTTAATTTCATAATGATATTAGTCAGACTTGAATAAAACTGTTTAAAAGGTTTTAGGTTTGTCATTATTAGCACTGAATACCACTGAAGTTACCTTTAAATCAGGCTTTTCAAAGAGATCTTCCATCTCCTTTCCAAAGGCTCCCTTTCTCGCTCGGTAAAGTTTTAAGAATTTGGGAGTGTATGTATCTAATGAAGTTCTAAATGTTTCAATCAGGGTAATGTTGGTAATGTGCTTGAACTCATTACAGATCTGATGAGGATAACAAAAACAAATGAACAAAGTGCAACAACCAGACTTGTAGATAAACACAATAATAAGATAAGGATGCCTCTCCACCCCTGCACCTCTTGTGCAGGCCAGCGTTCATAAACCTCTGAAACCATTAAGGCCAACTCCACAATCTCTTTTCTTCTGAGTGAGAAGGTAAGGCACATCTTTTCACTGCAGATGGCAGAATGGCTTTGTTTTTTTCTAGTTTCTTCAACCATGAAGAGCCTTTCAACCTCAAGAGTTTCATCATTTTGCCCTTCTGGATGATCAGGCAGATAGTTTACCTCTCCTCTTTTGGACCTTTTCATGGACTGCATGATTTCCTTATCCTCATCCCTTCTTTTTCGATTGATACCAACTTCATTACACCCTGCTGCGCGGAGCTTGTACCTGTAGTTTCCTAGCTTGTATTTTATACTCATATTCCAACCCTCATATTCCTTGCCGGAACCGGGTTCTTTAAGGCACGGATGTTTCAGTATAAGAGCAGAAGCAACAGAGATTATCTCATGAGGCTCAGGGTACCCTTTAAATGCAAATATTGCATTACCAAACTCAGGGTCCTTAAACTACCAAAAAATCTCCTTGAAGTTGCAATTTATCTTTAAGCTAAGCTTTTAGATGTTTTTCTGATTCTGGTTTCTGGGAAAGCTGGACCCACCTCACGTTTAGAGGGGAGATGAACACTCGCAGTAACATTCTGCGGAAAAAAAGCACAAAAACATGCAACGCCAAGGAGATGACACTATGATTACTCTAAAGGCCCTTGCAGTATTAGTAACAAACAATTGGTTACTTGACAAGCCAGACAACATACCCTTTTACATGGAAAGCAAGGTCAAGTGAACTCAAGACAAAGTGCAGTGCAATAAAAAACATACGGCAAGAGTAAATTGGATAGTTTTGCGCAACAATTGAGTAAGTGATAATAAATTGGTTTGGTTAAAAAAAAATGTGCATACCTTTCAAATGACTATGGACCTCTTTTGTGTCACAATTACGTTTCCTCCGATAGTGTATGCGGTCAATGGCTGGTGATCATTCAAGACCTTGGAATCCAGGACCTCAACTTCAGCGTAGATGCTTTCAACCAGCTCATAAGATCTCATATGTTCATCGTACCATGAAGACCGCTTTCTGCCGATGAATGACACCTTCTCCACATCAACACGTGAATAATCTTGTAGAACTCTGGTAATCCACCGCAGTGCCCTGCAGATATGATCATGCCATCAACATATCGGATCCCATGCCAATGAATGTCTAAAAATAGACTTTTGCCATTGATAATACCTGACAGATTGCATTTGAATTTTCATGTTGTGTCCCAAAGAGAGCGTGGTGACATGTAAATGCAATAGACTCGTGGCGCTGATTCACGTATTGCATTTGAATATTGTCTACTGCACAGCGTAGTACTGAAGATGAAGTCTTTGAAAATGTAATGGAAAATGCGATTTCCATTTCATTTTCAAATTGTTAGACAACTGCATTTTAATTTTAATTGTGACATAAATTATGCTTGCACAAATGGAAAATGAGGATACATTTTTTATATTGCATTTTAATTTTCATGTTTGAATTAACATTTGAATATTGTCCGCAGTATGGCGGGGTAGGACTTTGAAAATGTAATGTCAAACAGCTTTTGCATTTGAATTTTAATATTCACAGAGAATATGCCCATTGGAGCCTTTGATAATGCAAATGCAAATGGGATGATTGCATTTTCATTTCAATTTTGTCTCAAATAACACATACAAATGTGGAAAGTGATAATGCTATTGTGGAATTTCATTTGCATTTTCAAGTTTACAGTTTCACTTGAATAAAGTCCCTTATGGGCTTCCATAGGGGATAATACCTTCGAAAAGTCATGCAAAACATCAGGAGGAAACCCTGTGACTGGATGAAAATAAGATAGGTGCTTGCTAAGGACACATTCTTTTTAACACCATTCACACTAAGCCACTGTTCTCTAGTTCTTCCAGATACGCGTTATGCTGTTCTTTATTTCTTAATTCAAAATCACAAGCCTCAGTAGTAGCTATTCGCTCTCTATCAATTAAACAAAACCTGCAGAACCTTTCTACATTAAAACATTCTTGGAAGCTTGCAAGACCAAGGGTCCCCAGATTGTCTGCACATACACAAAAGACTGTCCCCTTGACATATTGGCCAAGATCCTCAACAAATACTCCTTCTTCAAGAATCTTGATATCCTTGATTAATGGTTCAAGAAACGTCTCATACCCAAACTGTTTCACATCAATACTCTCCCCAAGGCTGCTAGCTGGATTGACTGTAGACTAGAGCGAAATTTGGCTGGTAAATTAAGAATGACTCAATCAGCTGTAATCTGATGTGTTTTTCTTGATGTGCCCAATGGGTTGCAAACTTTGAATTGATCAATATACAACCCTAGCGAAATACAGTGCCTTGCAAAAGTATTCACCCCCCTTGGCTTGTTACTTATTTTGTTACATTACAACCTGTAATTTAAATGTTTTTTAATCTGAATTTTATGTGATGGATCTGCACAAAATAGTCTAAGTTGGTGAAGTGAAATGAGAAAAAAATATATATTAAAAATTATTTTTTAAAATAAAAATCTGGAAATTGGCATGTGCATATGTATTCACCCCCTTTGCTATGAAGCCCCTCAAAAGTTCTGGTGCAACCAATTACCTTCAGAAGTAACATAATTAGTGAAATGAAGTCCACCTGTGTGTAATCTAAGTGTCACATGATCTGTCAGTATAAACACACCTTTTCTGAAAGGTCCCAGAGGCTGCAACACCACTAAGCAAGAGGCATCACACCATGAAGACCAAGGAGCTCTCCAAACAAGTCAGGGACAAAGTTGTTGAGAAGTACTAGTCAGGGTTGGGTTATAAAAAAATATCCAAATCTTTGATGATCCCCGGAGCACCATCAAATCCATCATCTTCAAATGGAAAGAACATGGTACCACAACAAACCTGCCAAGAGAGGGCCGCACACCAAAACTCACAGACCGGGCAAGGAGGGCATTAATCAGAGAGGCAGCACAGAGACCAAAGGTAACCCTAAAGGAGCTGCAGAGTTCCACAGCAGAGATTGGTGTATCTGCGCATGGGACCACAATAGGCCGTACACTCCATACAGCTGGGCTTTATGGAAGAGTGGCCAGAAAAAAGCCATTACTTAGTGTTAAAAATAAGATGGCACGTTTTGAGTTTGCCAAAAGGCATGTGGGCGACTCCCCAAATGTATGGAGGAAGGTGCTCTGGTCAGATGAGACTAAAATTGAACTTTTCGGCCACCAAGGAAAACGCTATGTATGGCGCAAACCCAACACATCCCATCACCCCAAGAACACCATCCCCACAGTGAAACATGGTGGTGGCAGCATCATGCAGTGGGGATATTTTTCAGCAGCAGGGACTGGGAAACTGATTTGAGTCGAGGGAAAGATGGATGGTGCTAAATACAGGGATATTCTTGAGCAAAACCTGTTTCAGTCTGCCTGTGATTTGAGACTGGGACGGAGGTTCACCTTCCAGCAGGACAATGACCCGAAGCATACTGCTAAAGCGACACTCGAGTGGTTTAAGGGGAAACATTTAAATGTGTTGGAATGGCCTAGTCAAAGCCCAGATCTCAATCCAATTGAGAATCTGTGGTCAGTCTTGAAGATTGCTGTTCACAAGCGGAAACCATCCAACATGAAAGAGCTGGAGCAGTTTTGCCTTGAGGAATGGGCAAAAATCCCAGTGGCAAGCTCATAGAGACTTATCCAAAGCGACTTGCAGCTGTAATTGCCGTAAAAGGTGGCTCTACAAAGTACTGACTTTAGGGGGGTGAATAGTTATGCACGCTGAAGTTTTCTGTTATTTTTTCCTATTTGTTGTTTGCTTCACAATAAAAAAAAAAAATCACATCTTCAAAGTTGTAGGCATGTTCTGTGGATAAAATTATGCAAACCTTCAAACAATCCGTTCTAATTCCAGGTTGTGAGGCAACAAAACATGAAAAATGCCAAGGGGGGTGAATACTTTTGCAAGGCACTGTACACGTATCTTGCTCTCCTAAAAGGGCATTCTCTTTAAAATACTGGCCATCTTGAAAAGACCTATAATGTCCAGGTAAATTATCTTTTTTAAACACTACACTACCTATATCAGCACAGTTTACAAGGCGTTCAGTTTACAAGGCGTACTTGAATTGTAGACACATAAACCAACAAATTTGTATGTCCTCTGTTGTAAAGATATTCAGTTGGCTCAATAATAGAAAAGTGTTCCTTGAAATATAAATTCCTCCTGTAATCTGTAGAAAGTTTTTCTTTCTGTGATGTGGTTTCAAGAAGAGGATTTGTTCAAAGTATGGCATCCGAAACGTCTTGAGTAATACTATCATCTGTTGTAATGTCATGTTTAGTAAGTAGTTCTTTAATATTTTGAAGAGTATCAAACTTACAAAAGTTAAAAATGTCATAGAATTCTTCAATAATTTTCTGTGTTGCACTTTTAGAAATATGCAATACTGTTTGCATACAAAGAAACAGATGCGAGTTTATGTTCCAGTGTGTCACAATTGATAATCTCTTCTGCGCAATCTCCAACTGATTCTATTGTCGGACTTGTCTGAGAAGAAGTCCCTGCCTCAAAATTGAATGGCTGGTCGATAGCCTGAACTTCATCTTCATTATCTGTTATCATAGATTTTCCTGCCGCTATTGAGGTATGAAACTCTTTATACGTGTGAGCTTTATGATTTGTACTTCTATGAGAGCTGAAGGTTTAAAGTTTGTTTTGAATTCATCTATGAAAAGGACAGCACACAGTTTCTTGAATTCCTAAATGGTGTCCAATGTGACTGAAAAGCTTGCTTTCAGTGCAAACCTCTTTGAAATCACATAACTGACACAAATATGGTAAATTGTTCGGTCTTTTGACATCCTTGGAATGTGACCTAGAAAGATGTGATTTCAATGCACCTTGGGTTTTGAAGGCATTGACACAAACTGTGTGGGGGCAGGGCCAGTTTCCTCTTCCGTGTCGTATGACCTGGTGTTTGAGTAGAACTTCTTGACTTGAATGAGCAAACTTGCAGAGTTTACATTTCAAGAGGTTAAGCTCCTAAAAAAAAACTTTTTGTTAAATCACAAATTATTGTATTATGTTGTTTAACAATTCACACAACTTTTTAAAGAACAAAATCAACATTTAGATAATATCAATCAATAAATAGATCTGATTTTATGTCTTTCCTTTTAGCTTTTCTTATTGTGTACTTTAATCTTAAACCCTTCCATGCATGAATTATATCTTTGAGCAAGATTTCTTTCATCAATTGTGAAAAGATGACAGATTTTTTCATTAAAACTATACATCACATTATGCCCTAGAGATTAATTTCATGTAATATATATATCATTAGAATCCTTTCATGAAGGATTTTACAGAAATCCCTGAGGTGTTAGCTGTTCCTCCATTTTCCTTTTTGTTTAACCATCCTGCACTTGCAGTAATTACAAATTGCAAACTCCCTGGATTCGGTTCACGTCCAAAGAAGTGGACTTCATTATGCATTTGTGACAAAATTTGATAATGACCTAAAAGCGGATGTCCACTGTAGTGACCTGAAAGTTACATTTTTTAATTGGATGTTGCCTGCATTTCACTTGTGTTTTTCTACTTCTGCCACCTTGGTCTTGCAATAGATATTTTAATCTCAATGGGATTATCTGGTTAAATAGAACCATAGTAAACAACAAAAATAGGCTTATGATATGCATCTTTTCCATAGACTACTAAAACATTATTCAGAAAAAAATGTATAGTGAATAAACTGTTGTATTCTTTTATTAATTTTTAAAAAGTGGTTTTACTAACAGCCCTTGGTAGACTCTCCCATGGCAAATTGGTCCCAGGGGAGGGTCCAGACTAAGCGCGATTCAAAAACACCCCAATGAAGCGGAACCAACGGTACTGTGGCACCTCGCCCGGAAGAGGGAAACCGGGGCTACCACCTGGAGCCAGACCCGGGGGGGATGCTCGTCGGCGAGCGTCTGGTGGCTGGGCCTTGACCCATGGGGCCCGGTAGGGCACAGCCCGAAGAAACAAGGTTGAGCCACCGCCCTGTGGGCCCCACCACCTGCAGGGACAGACATTGGGGTCGGGTGCAATGCCAATCGGGTTGCAGGCATAGGCGGGGACCTAGGCGTGCTGACCCCTGGCATCGTAGACTGGTCCTAGGGACGTGGAATGTAACCTCTCTGGTGGGAAAGGAACCGGAGCTAGTGCGGGAGGTGGAGCAGTACCAACTAGACATAGTTGGGCTCACCTCGACGCATGGCTCTGGTTCTGGAACCCAAGTCCTGGAGAGGGGCTGGACTCTTTAATTTTTAGGAGTCGCCCAGGGTGAGAGGCGCCGGGCAGGTGTGGGGATTCTTACGAGTCCCCGGCTGGGCGCCGCTGTATTGGAGTTTTCCCCGGTAAACGAGAGGGTCGCCTCTTTGCGACTGCGAGTCGCTGGGGAAGGCTCTGACTGTTGTTTGTGCTCATGCACCAAATGGCAGTTCAGAGTATCCGGCCTTCTTGGAGTTGCTGGGTGGGGTCCTGGAAAGGGTACCATCTAGTGATTCTATAGTTCTGCTGGGGGACTTCAACGCCCATGTGGGTGACGATGGAGAAACCTGGAGAGTGGTGATTGGGAGGAATGGCCTACCCGATCTGAACCAGAGTGGTGCTTTGTTGTTGGACTTCTGTGCTAGGCATGGATTGTCCATAACGAACACCATGTTCGAGCATAGGGAGGTTCATAAGTGTACCTCGTACCAGAGCCCCCTAGGCCGCGGATCGATGATCGACTTTGTGGTCGTATTATCAGACCTGCGGCCATATGTCTTGGACACTCGGGTAAAGAGAGGAGCTGAGCTGTCAACTGATCACCACCTGATGGTGAGTTGGATCAGATGGCGGGGGAGGCTGCCGGACAGGTCCAGTAAACCCAAACGTGTAGTGAGGGTGAATTGGGAACGTCTAGTTGAGGACCCTGTCCGGGAGCTCTTCAACTCCCACCTCTGGAAGAACTTCTCGTGCATCCTGGGGGAGGTTGGGAACATTGATTCCGAGTGGACCATGTTCAAAACCTTCATTGTGGAAGCGGCTGCTTGCAGTTGTGGTCAGAAGGTAGTTGGTGCCTGTCGTGTTGGCAACCAAAGAACCCGCTGGTGGACACCAGCGGTGAAGGAAGCCATCAGACTGAAGAAGGAGGCCTTTCGGGCTTGGTTGGCCCAGGGGTCTCCTGAAGCAGCAGACGGGTACCGGGCGGCCCGAAGGGCTGCAGCTTCAGTAGTCCAAGAAGCAAAAACCCGGGTGTGGGAGGAGTTCGGGGAGGCTATGGAGAAGGACTTTCGGTTGGCCTCAAGGAAGTTCTGGCAAACCGTTAGACGGCTCAGAAAGGGAAAGCAGGGATTGGCCCAGGCTCTCCTGAGCAGGGGAGGAGAACTGCTGACCTGGACTGGGGATATCGTCTGGCGGTGGAAGGAGCACGTTGAGGAACTTCTTAACCCTGCCAACACGTCCTCTGTGGAGGAGGCAGAGTTCGAAGACTCGGGGGAAGTCTCAGCAATATCCCTGGCAGAGGTCACTGAGGTAGTTGGGAAGCTCCTCAGCGGCAAGGCGCCGGGTGTGGATGAGATTCGCCCCGAGATGCTGAAGGCTCTGGACATTGTTGGGTTGTCTTGGTTGGCACGCCTCTTCGGTGTCGCGTGGAGGTCGGGGACAGTACCATTGGAATGGTAGAACGGGGTGTTGGTTCCCATTTTTAAAAAGGGGGACCGGAGGGTGTGCTCCAATTATCGGGGTATCACACTTCTCAGCCTACCTGGGAAAGCTTATGCCAGGGTGTTGGAAAGAAGACTCCAACCGATTGTCGAACCTCGGATCCAGGAGGAGCAATGCGGATTCCGTCCTGGTCGTGGAACAGTGGACCAACTCTTTACCCTTGCGGGGCTGTTTGGGGAGGCATGGGAGTTTGCCCATCCAGTCTACATGTGTTTGGTGGACTTGGAGAAGGCCTACGACCGTGTCCCCCGGGGAGTCCTGTGGGGGGTACTGCGGGAGTATAGGGTACCGGGGCCGTTGCTGCGAGCCATTCGGTCCCTAAATAACCGGAGTGAGAGTTGTGTCCGTATACTCGGCACAAAGTCAAATACGTTTTCAGTGTATGTTGGACTCCGCCAGAGCTGCCCATTGTCACCGGTTCTGTTTGTGATTTTCATGGATAGAATCTCAAGGCATATCCGGCGGGAGGAGTGTGTACAGTTTGGGGACCTCAGAATTGCTTCTCTGCTCTTTGCAAATGATGTGGTTCTGTTGGCTTCTTCAGACTGTGACCTTCAGCATGCACTGGAGCGGTTTGCAGCTGAGTGTGAAGCGGTCGGGATGAGAGTCTGCACCTCCAAGTCTGAGGCCATGGTTCTCTGCCGGAAAACGGTGGAGTGCTCTCTCCGGGTTGGGATTGAGTTGCTGCCCCAAGCGAGGGAGTTCAAGTATCTCGGGTTCTTGTTCACGAGTGAGGGAAAAATGGAGCGTGAGATTGACAGGCGGATTGGTGCAGCATCAGCAGTAATGTGGGCGTTGTACCGGACCGTCGTGGTGAAGACGGAGCTGAGCCGAAAGGCGAAACTCGAGATTTACCAGTCAGTCTACGTTCCAACCCTCACCTATGGTCATGAGCTTTGGATAGTGACCGAAAGAATAAGATCGCGAGTACAAGCGGCTGAAATGTGTTTCCTCCGTAGGGTGGCTGGGCTCAGCCTTACGGATAGGGTAAAGAGCTCGGTCATCCGGAGGGAGCTCGGAGTGGAGCCGCTGCTCCTTCGCGTTGAAAGGAGCCAGATGAGGTGGTACGGGCATCTGATTAGGATGCCTCCTGGGCACCTCCCGTTGGAGGTTTTCCGGGCACGCCCTACTGGCAGGAGACCCCGGGGTAGACCCAGAACACGCTGGCGAGATTATATATCTCGTCTGGCCTGGGAACGCCTCGGGATCCTCCAGGAGGATCTGGAAAGCGTTGCTGGGGATAGGGACGGCTGGAATAACCTGCTGAGCCTGCTGCCAACGCGACCCGGCCCCGAATAAGCCGTGGAAAATGGATGGATGGTTGGATGGTCTTACTAACTGGGGTATGTCTCAGGAATATTGTCTTGAGTACCCCTATTGTTTTACTATTCTGATGTGCAGATAGAGCATGGCTTGGACTGCCTAAATTGGTCTAAATAAAATAACAGTTGTGGCAATTATTAGATGCTTGCAATAATTTTAGGTTACTGCAATAATTTTTCTAAATTAATTCCTTGCCACTATAAAGGGGGTTTTAAAAGCCAATGTTAAAAATTCTGCCTAATATAAATTGAATACGATTTTGGCGCGGTTCCAAAGAGTTAACATTAAGACATACAGTGCTTTTGTCATTGGCTTGTTAACGATCTGTGTTAGCTTGCCTTTAGCCTTTAACTTTAGCTACCTTCCGTTAGGTAAGCTAAGAACACTAACAAGCTAGTAGCTATCTGTAGAGAAGTGAAATACCATAGAAAAAAAATGCAGGGCCTGATTATCTTGCAAGTTGATTTTAAACACATTACAATGCGTACAACGTTGTTAGCAACATCGCCAGGTGTAGTGTACAGTCTTGTTGATTAACTAGCTAGCTAACGTTACGTCAACATTAGCAGGAGCAAATTACCATGGAATCGAAAAAGCACAGCCATACAAACGATGATCTCGTTTATGAGTTTAGAGAACATTACAATGTGCACAGCGATTATACCTGTTTATATTAATATAATATTCAATTACCTTGGATTTAACTCAGCTGTGGAGAGTCTCAGCTGCGGAGAGTCGTAGACATGCGTGTTGGAAGATGGCCATCAATCTATTTTATCTTTTTGAGAAACCCGTGTAACTAGGTGAGAGACCCCACTTCTGGCGTAACGGCACAGAGCTAAAACGGAGCATGCGCGAAAGCCTCTCAACAGCATCTGTACCCTAACTTTAGTTTGAGAGTTCAGTAAAGATACATATAACTGTTGACTACAACAATGAATAACGGAGTGGAAATTTCCATATACATATATATACAGTATGTTATATATCCATTATGCCATACTCCAAGATGAGCACTTCAAAAGACAATATTTTAGAATGGACTTGGATTGAGAGCAGATATGTCATTGGGGTTTTCAAGTGGGTACCCTCCATCCCAGATGTTTCGTTAATTTGAGCCCACGACACCCCCAGAAGGCTTAACTGTGAGCAATGACGTCTCAGAGCCATCCCCCTCTATATCCGCTCTCGGCACGGCCAAATGTTTATTAAACTGAGAGATACCCCTAATTCCTATTCCTGCAGGCTTTCAATGCCAACTCTGCAGGGATACTTACCACCTGAAAAGAAGATCATCTTTCCCTACTCTGTTACTGCAAGCTTAATACATGACGCTCTGCAGATATCCCTATACCTATCCCTATTCCTCCAGGCACTTTCTGCCAACTCTGCAGGGATACTTACCACCTGAAAAGAAGATAATCATTCCCTACACTGTTCCTGCAGGCTTGATAAATGACGCTCTGCAGGAAAGACTTACCGTTTATACCATTGTCCTGAGATTACACCACTTCTTGGTTTTTCAACATGATGTTCTTTACTTTTGTGCCCATATAGGATCCTTCCTTTTCAGCCACAGCCACTGGCTACTTCTTTCTGATATAGCATTTATGGTCTGGCGCAAATCTTTGCCGCAGATCCCTAACTCCTTAAGAAGTTTGGTGTTTGATATTGCCACAAATCCACGGCATCCAACTTCCACAGGACACACCTTTGTTCTCCAACCTCGCTGTTCTTCCTCAGCTGCTAATTCGCTATAGCGGAGTTTCTTTCTTTCGTTAGCCTGGTCTATTGCTTCTTCCCATGGGACTGTTAGCTCTATAAAATAAACAATTTGCTGTGTGTTGGACCAGAGTAATAAGTATGGTCTTAAATTGGTTGTTGCAATCTCCGATGGGACTCTCAGTTGTTGGACGACATCAGCAAGCATTTTCCAATCACATGCCCACCTCAGCTGCCCTGAGCTTTGTTTTGCCCTATAACTCTTCTTTCCCGGAACTCCCACCCTGACAAAGCGAATGTGGTGCATGTCGCCCTCTGCTCCAATTGGCAGGGCATTAACTGTTGAGCACCTATGCTCTATTGCTTCCGCCAAGCATTTTAGTACTTGATTGTGGCGCCAGGTGTATCTTCCTTGAGTAAGGCTCGTCCTGCACCCAGCCATTATGTGTTTGAGATTAGCCGTCCCGCCACAGAGGGGGCATGTTGGATCCTCACCTACCCATTGGCTGAGATTTGTCGGTGTTGGCTGTACGTCGTAGGTTGCCACAACAATGAAGCTAATTCTTGTGGATTCCATTCCCCACAAGTCCTTCCAGGTAATTTTCCTCTGCTCTACACTTTCCCAGTTCATCCATCGCCCTTGAATGGCTTGTGAGACAGTTTTAGCGCTCCTTACTGCTTCCTCTTGCTTACATATCTGTTCTATCACTAATTTGCCATTGTTCCAAAGGGGTTGCTTTTGACCATCTCTGTTTACTTGTACCAAGTCCAAATCCTCCTCGTCCATGTTGTACTTGTCCTACAATTTCTGTATGTTTAAGGCCTACTTTTGCTTGCAGTACGGCCTCTTTTGGATTCCATTTCCGTCCTGTTGCTAATGTGGGTGCCGCTTTTCTTACTATACTATCTCAGGATTCCGTAAATGTAATTTCTAATCTAGCTTTTAACTTAAATTCCTCTGTGAGCCCGGTAAGCGGCAGCTCCAGAGCACCTTTCCCATAAATAGCCCGGCTACTAAGACACCGTGGTACCCCCAGCCATTTCCTAGCATAAAAGTTGACTCTTCTTTCTAGATTTTTAACTTTAGTGATGGGTACATAGTACACTGTCACTGGCCACATGAGCCGGGGTAGAAGTCCAAACTGTAGGCACCATAGTTTTAGCTTTGCTGGCAACCCTGACTTCTCAATGTTCTCTAGGCCTCTGTTCAGTTCTTTCCTTAATTCCTCCACCAGCTCCGAGTCTTTAAGGGTAGTATTGTGCCACTTTCCGAGACGTTTGACAGGCTTTTCGATAACGGTTGGAATTGGATCCTCATCTATGAAGAAAATTTTGTTCCACAATTTTCCCTTAACAACTATGCTTCTGGATTTGCTTGGTTTTACTTTCATTCTAGCCCATTTAAGGTTATCATTAAGTTTGCTTAGCCGTCTTTTAGTACAGGAGCAGTTGTCAATATCGTCATATCATCCATATATGCTCGAATTGGAGGGAGGCGTAATCCTGCCCTTAACTTTTGCCCACCAACGACCCACTTTGATGCTCGGATTATTACTTCCATGGCCATAGTAAATGCCAAGGGTGAGATTGTACATCCGGCCATGATGCCAATCTCCTGACGTTGCCATTCGGTGGTAAATGTCGTGTATCAAAATACAATTACAAACTAGAAATGCATTTCCCTGCACAAATGCGATGTGATGTGATGTTATTCGACTGACCGCCTTAGCGCGCAGAACCTGCCCCTGCAGCACAAGCGGACTGCAGTCCAAACCCTGTTTGTTGACAAGGGGGCTTATTGCCGCTAGATCGATAGTGCCTCTTCATCATCATAATATACTGGTGGACACATATGATGATGAAGTACTACCGTTTGGTTTTATTTTCAACAAGGTCAGGCTTTCACCGACAATGCTTTAATGTGTTCAAAAAGTATGCATTTAGTTCAGAACAGGGTAGCGCATGAGCAGTAATTTCTCCCTGTCAAAATGGGCTACCTCATACTTTTCAATTGAGGTAGCCCATTTGGAGGGGAGGCTCAATTTTCTGTTGTATTTGATATGTGCTACAGGGAAGCCCACCTACACTGTAAAAAAAATAAAGTTGGCTCAACTTATAATTATGAGTAACCTGGCTGCCTTAAGGTTTTGAGTAAGATGATCAAAGAATAGGTTCTGGCAACTTCGTTATTTTTAGTTTGATGTACTTCAGTTTAAGTTCATGCAACTCACTATGAAAAGTAAATTTGACGAAATTGACATACAGCAAACTGATTATTTAATGATATTGACATATATTTGAAAATTGAATAAATACATTTTCTCGACACAGCACTTTAACGCAAACGCGTCAGGAACCCCCAACAAACACCTTTTTTTCTCAATAGGTAACAGGAGGGGAACATACGTTTGGCTTGCCTCCCGCGGGAACTTCGAGTATTGTTCCCAGTTACCATTTTCTGTCAGACAAGCTCCGCTTAGCATAAGCACCCACCAATACAACATCCGTGTTGCTGCTTTAAGATTCTTCAGCTCAACCTAGGCTAATAAAGCTAGACTGACGTAACCACAAGACATGGTTTTATTAATTTTAGAACCAGTAATTTCAGGGGTTGTCATTAATAATAACAGTGTTCAGAGTAAGAGTTGCAAAAAATATATTTTTCATATGCCTTATATAATTTGCTATGTATGTTTAACAGGGATTGTATCACTTTGAGATTACTCTAGCAAAGTAAAGCACAATCCAAATAAATTGTATTATCATTAATATTACATCTTATAACTTGCTGTGTGCATATAAACCAGAGCCATCATCATCATCATCATAATCGTCATCCGCTTTGTCCGGGGTCGGGTCGCGGAGGTAGCAGTTCAAGCAGGGCATCCCAAACTTCCTTTTCCCGGGCCACATTAACCAGCTCTGACTGGGGGATTCCAAGGCGTTCCCAGGCCAGTGTGGAGATATAATCCCTCCACCTGGTCCTAGGTCTGCCCCGCGGCCTCCGCCCAGCTGGACGTGCCTGGAACACCTCCCTAGGGAGGCGGCCAGGTGGCATCCTTACTAGATGCCCGAACCACCTCAACTGGCTCCTTTCTACGCAAAGAAGCAGCGCTCTACTCCGAGTCCCTCACGAATGGCTGAACTTCTCACCCTATCCCTAAGGGAGATGCCAGCCACCCTCCGGAGGAAACTCATTTCCGCCGCTTGTATCCGTGATCTCGTTCTTTCGGTCATGACCCACCCTTCATGACCATAGGTGAGAGTAGGAACGAAGATAGACCGGTAGATTGAGAGCTTTGCCTTCTGGCTCAGCTCTCTCTTCGTCACAACGGTGCGATGGAGCGACTGCAACACCGCACCCGCTGCTCCAATTCTCCGGCCCATCTCTCGTTCCATTTTCCCCTCACTCGAGAACAAGACCCCGAGATACTTGAACTCCTTCACTTGGGGTAAAGACTCATTCCCTACTTGGAGTAGACAATCCATCGGTTTCCTGCTGAGAACCATGGCCTCAGATTTGGAGGTGCTGATCCTCATCCCAGCCGCTTCACACTCGGCTGCGAACCGATCCAATGAGTGCTGCAGGTCGCAGACTGATGATGCCATCAGGACCACATCATCTGCAAAAAGCAGTGATGCAATCCTCTGCCCACCAACCCGCAGCCCCCTCCCCCGCGGCTACGCCGTGAGATCCTGTCCATGAATACCACAAACAGGATAGGTGACAAAGCGCAGCCTTGGAGGAGGCCAACCCTCACCGGAAACGAGTCCGACTTACTGCCGAAGACCCGGACACAGCTCTCGCTTTGGGAGTACAGAGATTGGATGGCCCTGAATAGAGACCCCCTCACCCCATACTCTCGCAGCACCTCCCACAGTATCTCCCGGGGAACCCGATCATACGCCTTCTCCAAATCCACAAAACACGTGTAGACCGGATTGGCATACTCCCAGGCCCCCTCAAAGATCCTCGCGAGGCTAAAAAGCTGGTCCGTTGTTCCACGACCAGGCCGGAAACCGCATTGTTCCTCCTCAATCCGAGGTTCGACTATCGGTCGAACCCTCCTTTCCAGCACCCTGGAGTATACTTTCCCGGGGAGGCTGAGTTATGTGATGCCTCTGTAGTTGGCACACACTCTCCGGTCCCCCTTTTTGAACAGGGGAACCACCACCCCGGTCTGCCACTCCTTAGGTACTGTCCCCGACTTCCACGCAATGTTGATAAGACGTGTCATCCATGACAGTCCCTCAACACCCAAAGCCTTCAGCATTTCTGGGCGGATCTCATCAACCCCTGGGGCTTTGCCACTGTGGAGTTGTTTGACTACATCAGTGACCTCCGCCAGGGAGATTGATGCTGATCCCCCATCATTCTCCAGCCCTGTCTCTACTATGTAGGGTGGGTTTGTCGGGTTCAGGAGTTTCTCAAAGTGCTCCTTCCACCTCCCAATCACCTTGTCAGTTGAGGTCAACAACGTCCCATCCTTACTGTATACAGCTTGAATGGTTCCCTGCTTTCCCCTCCTGAGGTGTCGGATGGTCTTCCAGAACCGCTTTGGCGCCAGCCGAAAGTCCTTCTCCATGGTTTCTCCGAACTCCTCCCACACCCGCTGCTTTGCTTCTGCCACGGCCGAGGCTGCAGTCCTTCGGGCCTGTCGGTACCTTGCAACTGCCTCCGGAGTCGCCCGGGACAGCATGTCCCGGAAGGCCTCCTCCTTCAATCGGACGGCTCCCCTGACCACCGGTGTCCACCAGGATGTTCGAGGGTTACCGCCCCTTGAGGCACCTAAGACTTTGAGACCACAACTCTCAGACGCAGCTTTAGCAATGGAGGCTTTGAACATCGCCCACTCCGGTTCAATGCCCCCAGCCTCCACAGGGATGCCAGAGAAGCCCCGCCGGAGGTGTGAGTTGAAGGCCTCCCGGACCGGGGACTCCTCCAGGCGTTCCCAGTTCACCCGCACTACACGCTTGGGCTTACCAGGTCTGTCCAGAGGCTTCCCCCGCCACCTGACCCAACTCACCACCAGATGGTGATCAGTTGACAGCTCTGCCCCCCTCTTCACCCGAGTGTCCAAAACATATGGCCTCAGGTCCGATGATACGATAACAAAATCGATCATCGACCTTCTGCCTAGGGTGCTCTGGTACCAGGTACACTTATGAGCATCCTTATGTTCGAACATGGTGTTCGTTATGGCCATTCCATGACTAGCACAGAAGTCCAATAACAAGCCACCACTCGGGTTCAGATCGGGGAGGCCGTTCCTCCCAATCACGCCTCTCCAGGTTTCATCCAGAGCCATTTATGTTAATTCCCCTTAGGAGTCAGGACTAAAACATTGACGAAGATTTGACTAAAACGAAAACTTACTAACACTGACTAAATCTTAACTATAACGAAACAAAATTAAATGACCAAAATTTGACTTAAACGCAACAACAATTTTCAGTAAGGACAAAGACGAAAACTAAATTTAAAATGCTTGTCAAAATTAACACTGAGTCCGTGGAATTCAAAACTGACATTTTGGCGTTGCAATGGAAGCGAAATGCAGGTGTTTAGGTGCCTGAAAATGAAATGTGGATAATATTATTATTATTATAATAATATTTACGAAACTTAAGGATAACAGTATTGCGTCTTACGAGGCAATCACATAATAACCAGACGGAGTCAGTCATTGCTGCAAGCATAGCTTAACATAATAACTTGCAATTACATAAAATTGACGCTAGATGGCGGCAAAAGACCGTGAAAACTCTCTCCCCATTAATTTCAATGGGGCCAAAAACCGATTAAAAATAATAATTAAAAATATAAAACGTTAACTCATCAGTTAGCTGTATGTTATTTCAACGGACTGCAATACTTAGGACATGTGGGCACTGGAATGGAATCGATTGGGTCCAAACTGCGGGCATACTGTAGATAGGCGCGCTAAAATAGGCTTATTAATAATAATAATAATAATAATAATAATAATAATAATAATAATAATATGACTTTCCGGTAACAGTATGTGCTGCATCTGACGATGCATCACATAATAACTTATTAAATTACCAAACTGAACATACTCAGTTTTTTGGGTTAAATGAACTTGCACATAGGAATAGTTACAACTGTTTACAAGTTGGCTTTTTTACAGTGTAGACCAGCCAAACGTGTATATATTAAACTTATATCCGTCTTGTAATTACCCATACAATTTAAAGATGACTTAGTAGTTCACAATATTTTTATGAATGGAAGAAGTCAGATGTTTACACTCGTGTTCAGTTCAGCGCTGTCCACCAACACACCAAGACGTAGTAGTGCTGCAGCTGTTATTTTAGGGGGATGGCCACCCGCACTGCCTGGTCGCTGATGGTGGAAACGCAATCACATCCACATTTTCTTGTTGAAATGCATTTCTAGATATTTTTCTACTTTATTATTAGCTCCAGTTTTCTGGCGCTAACTACGGTCGCAATTTTCAGCATTTCGCTTCCATTGCAAAGTCAAAATGTCCGTTCGAATGCCACGGAGTGCACTTGTATACAGCTAATTAATCAGTCCACTAGTTATTTTTTTATTGTATTTTTTACACGCTTCATTTGCCCATAGACAATGAATGGGGAAACATATTAGGCCCTCTGGTGGACTTTGAATGAAGGAGCAATATGCTCCCGTCTGAGTGAGTGTAATAGCAATAGCCCTACAAGTCAAACCAAGATTATCGTAATTCACCAGATTCCACCGGCACAAACCCACAAACGGACAACACTGACCAGACACTGCGCACTGAATGTGAGTTAAGTTGTATTTCTTTAATGTTAAAAATAATTCTGGTGCCTTGAATTGGAAAACAAAGTGAACCAAAGTTAACTAGCCGAAAGTGTGAGTTGCTAATGACCGTCTCAACAGCACCATTTAGCTCATGTCTAGCTTGCTGCAAAAAAAACTTATGTAACCGGCTTAGCAGGATTGAAACGTTCAAATCCAACATTAAAAAACATTGTCAAAATGAAGACACTGCATGGTTTATAACCCGGCAAACTGGCACAAAAAATAAAAAGATTAAAATGGTAAAACGAGTAGCCTATTAAACAAGCATTTACGCCGAAGACAGTAGACCACTGTTGATTGAATGTCGCAGGGCTTTACAGTGCAACAGTTTTGATCGCATGCTTCGGTGCGATGTGAAGAGATAATGTAGGGGTTGTGCTGGTATCCATTAATTTAAACGGAACACTACGAACTAAAACGAAGTTACAAGTAAACATAATATGCACTACTCCAACTGCCACTTCTACATTGACGAGAAAGTGTTTTTTGGGCCGGTGTTGTTAATAATATTTGCAGGCTGTGCACATCCATTCGAAATGTCCCATGACATAAACCAAATAAGCCTGTAAACCACTCGCCTTTAAACTTATGAATTAGTTAGCCAAGTTAGGGTTTGCCATGACTACAAGTTATATAGAGTATATAAGAATATTTTTTAGATAGACATCTAGAATATATTTTAGATAGACGTCGTTGAAATTGTTTACGTTAGGTAACCTATACTGTAGATAAGATTACAGCAGCGAGCAGGAGTGCCTCGTAAACATTAGCTGCAGGGGCTTCGCTTTCACAGAAACACAGTATTACATTGACAAAAACAAATACTTAAATAAGTTGACAATGATGTAGCTTTTTATATTAAAATTTCCTTGCAGTTGAATAACTCAGTTTCTTATCAATGTTTAGGTTGACATGGTAATAATGCCAGCCCCCTCCCAAAAAAAATCATGTACAATAAATCACGTTTTATTTATTGTAATATGGTGTAGTAGTTGGCTAGCCTATGCCACGTCCCCGAAGACGTAGTAGTGCTGCAGCGGTCATTTTAGGGGGCTGGCCACCCGCACTGCCAGGACACTGATGGTGGAAACGCAATCACATCCGCATTTTCTCGTGGAAATACATTTCTAGTCATTAATAGCCCCATTTGTCTGGCCTTAACTACGGTCACAGTTTTGAGCATTTCGCTTCCATTGCAAAGCCAAAATGTTCGTTCGAATGCCACGGACAGCTAATTAATCTGTCCACTAGTTATTTTTTAATTGCCTTTTTTAACGCTTAATTTACCCATAGACCATGAATAGGAAGAGGGTAAACCTTGAGGGGAGCTGGAGTGAAGGACCAAGATGAATGAATACCCTTAGGTATACTGCCATCTAGTGACCGCAATTAAACTTTGGTTAACATGTACATACTGGTGGACTTTGAATGAAGGAACAATATGTTCCCATTCGATGAGTGTCATGGACTCACGATAGCTCTACAAGTCAAACCAAGTTTATCGTAATTCACCAGATTCCACCGGCACTTGGAATAAACCACAACATTGACAAGACACTGTGTACTGAATGTGAGCTAAATTGTATTTGTTTAACATAAAAAATAATTGTGGTGACTTCAATTGGGCAGCAAATATAACCAAAGTTAGCTAGCCTGAAGTGTGAGTTGCTATGAGTATGACACTGGCACCATTTGATTTAGCTTATGATAGCTTGCTGGAATGCTGCAAAACAAACTTCTTTAATGTCAAAATTAAGACACTGGCTAACGTATCGTGTTCCCCACAATGCACACGCGCCGAAATACGTTTTTTGTTCTGATTTAGTGTACTCTTAACCTTGACAATTTGGATATGGAGTTAAGTTATTTCCATGTACGTTAGCTAGCATGCTTGTTAAATGATACAAATGGAACTACTGATGGTGGGACTAGACTACAACTGTCTAACGTAATCGTTTTGCAAATGATTATAACAGCCCCTTATTAGCCAAAGTTAAATAGTTCAATTTTCTTCATGCTTAGATAATAATTAGTAAGGCAAAACAGTTATAATCACAACGTAATTAAAGAATTTGCGTTCTGGTTTGGTTTTGGAACATGATAGGTTAGCCGTGTAGACATTTAGCTAAACTTGACGCTACTTAAAATGCAAAACGTATGTCACTCTCCCTTCTAACAAATTGTCTTACATCTTGGAAGTCCCACAATTTCTTAAATTAAATGATAAAACTGAGGTAGGCTACTTGTGATTTTACTAGAGGAAATTAATTATCTAGTTGTATGCATGTATGTGTTAATCGACATTTTATTGCGGTCACTAGATGACAGTATACACAAGGACCAATGATTCATCTTGGTCCTTCATTCCAGCTCCCCTCAAGGCTTAGTATAATATAATTATAATTTGCATAGTATGTATACGTTTGCTAGATAATGCATTTCAAGATATCCTAAAAATTTGGACAGAAATTCATGTAGATTATAGTTTGCCATAGTAACTAACTAGCCATACAATGCGATTAGTCTCGTGTGAGTAACTTTGATTGTGTAGTTTAGCTGCAGTATCTCAAAGGCCACGGAGACTTCCTAACTTTGAATCTTAGCTCTGTGCAAAGGCGTTTGACTACAGAGACTAACGTAGTTAAGGCAGAATAAGTTCTTCATATAGCTTTTTATATCGCTCGAGTTAGTGTACGATGGACTCTCCATAGCTCTACATCGACCAAGGAGCACTTGGGCTAATTGTAAGACACTGTGTATGGAATGTGAATTAAGTTGTATTTGTTTAACGTTAAAAAAGAATTCTGTGGACTTGAATTGGATAGTGGCTGATAACATCTATCAAGTGTTTCCATAAGGCATTCAACAGCGGCGCTGTTTTTTTATTTGTATTTATTTTATTTAGAGAAAGCTAACCTTCACAATTTGAATGTTAACGTTGTTTTCATGGAGTCAAACGTTAGCTAGTCTTAAATTAAGGCACCGTAAATTATAGCTTAATGGTAATACTGCAAATTAGCTTTTTAATTTAGGACACCTCATACTACCATGCTTAGCCAGACGTAGTGGGAGTACCGACAACAACAAGTTCATTATGCCATACTGCTTCTTACTGCATGTGAATTCTATTTGATAAAGTGGACGTTAGCTAGCTGAAGTTTTATAGTATAAGTATAAGTATTATACCCTTAAAGGCACCATAAATAATTGCTTGCTGCAAAACGAACTCCTTTATTTGTTACCGTAGACCGATTGAAACGACCAGATCCAACAATACAAAAGCAGCGTCAGAATGAACAGAACAGACTGGCTGATATACGTAGGCTATTTAAACAGACGGCAGCACAGTTTCATTAAGATTACTTAAAATGTATTTCAATGGTAAAATAATCAGTATTGAACAAGCACTAACACTTAAGACAATAGACTACTGCAGATGTTATGTCTGCAGTGCTTTCCACTTGTGATACGATCGCCAGATGCCTTAAAACGAAGGTTGAGCTAACACGAGGACGTAGGGGAGACTGGGGACGGTTGCAACACTTTTTGCATTTGTCTGTCACTCACAGACTAATTGACATAGACCATAGACCAGCCAAACTTGTACATATTAAACTTATATCTGTCGTCTAATTACCCATACAATTTAAAACTGACTACATATGACATATAGTTCACAATATTTATATGAATGGAAGATGTCAGCTGTTGCAACTGGCCCCAAGTGGGCGTTTACGCTTGTGTTCAGTTCAGCGCAGTCCACCAACACAAGAGGACGTAGTAGTGCGTGCTGCAGCGGTTATTTTAGGGGGCTGGCTACGGCACCGCCTGGTCGCTGATGGTGGAAACGCAATCACATCCGCATTTTTTTGTGGAAATGCATGTCCAGTTATTATTAGCCCCTTTTTTCTGGACCTAACTACGGTCGCAGTTTTGGGCATTTCGCTTCCATTGCAACGCCAAAATGTTGAACGGACTGCTCTTGCACACAGCTAATTAATCTGTCGACTAGTTATTTTTAAATTGCCTCTTTTACACACTTAATTTGCCCATAGACAATGAATGGGAAGAGGGTAAACCTTGAGGGGAGCTGTAATGAAGGACCAAGGTGAATCATACCCTTGTGTATACTGCCATCTAGTGACCGGAATAATATGTTGGTTAATATACATGTTAACCAGCATTTTATTGCGGTCACTAAATGGCAGTATACACAAGGGTATGATTCATCTTGGTCCTTCAGAATAGTGACATAAATGCATGTACATTATAGTTTGCCAAAGTAGCTAATTAGTCATACAATGTGATTAGTCTCGTTACGATACGGCTATACGGTGTGAATAACTTTGGTGTAATTTAGTTGAAGTAACTCAAAGGAAGACTTCCTAACTTTGAATCTTAGCTGTGCAAAGGTGTTTGACTACAGACTAACGTAACCGATGACTAGCACAGTGACAAGGAGAGAGAGAGAGATAAGCAGAATAAGTTATTCATAAAACTTTTCACATCGCCCAAGTTTGTACGATGGACTCTCCGTAGCTCTGCATCAAGCAAGTTTATCGTAACTCCAGATTCCATCGGCATTTGGCATAAACCCCACAACATGACACTGCGTAGTGAATGTGGGTTAAGTTGTATTCGTTTAATGTTCAAAAATAATTCTGGTGACTTGAATTGGACATGGCAGTGGCACTGGCTAATAACATGTATCAAGTGTTTCCCCTATAATGCATTCAACAGCAGCGCTACCATCATCATTTTGGAAAAGGAGTTAACGTTATATCCATGGAGTCTAAAACGTTAGCTAGTCTTAAGGCACCATAAATGATAAATGATAGCTTACTGTAATACTGCAAAACGGCATTTTAGGTTGGGACAACTAACGCTACCATGCTTTGAAATAAGCGAACCAAAGTTAGCTAGCCAAAAGTGTAGGTAGCTAACCTAGTTACTAGTAGTATGACAGTCTCAAATGCACCATTTAGCTTATATAGCTTGCTGCCAAACGAACTTCGTTATTTGTTTAATGTAGAGCCGTAACGTAGCATGATTGTAACGGCCAAATGCAACATTTACAAACCAATGTCATAATTTAGACACTGGCTTAACACGTAGGCTAGTATAAACCCTTCCTACGTGACGTCAACAAACGATCGGCAGCCATGTTGGAAGACCAAACGGCTACCACCAACGGACTTTCAACAGCACTCCATCAAGCAAAGTATCCATTTAGTAACTAATTGTATCAACGACCATGGGCAACATTTGCGCGGTGTTAGGGTGTAAAAATAAAGCTGGCAAAACGCCAGATAAAAATCATTATTCCGTATAACGGCATTTATAGATCACCAAGGTAAAAGGGCAAAAGAACTATCTAGAAAAAGAAGAAATCTATGGGTCACTGCAATCAAAAGAAGTGATCTGAACCCGAAGTTTCACCAGTATCCTTGGATCATTTTATTAGTGGTAAGTTAGCAAACTTTCCAATACATTTCTGGAGGAATAAAATAAAAGTTTTTTGTTTTTATTTAAATAAATATTTGTTAATGTGAGCTAGCTAAATTGGCATAACAAACGCTACATTAACGTTAGGCAACATGTTGAAATGCAAAGCGTTAGCAAGCCAGCAAAGGGTTGATATTTTTTTAAGATAAGTTCTCACATAACTAAACAGGGTAAATGTAACAATATAATGTATACTTTCAGTATTGAGTTTTGAGTTGCTTCAGTTTTTATTTAAAGTCTTGAGTTTATTTCTAAGAATGGTCAGACTTCTAGTTCTAAACATAATACTTTACTATAGTGTCTCATAACCCAGGCTGTATAAAAAGAGGAATTGCCAGTAATATCATAAATATTGAGTTTTTGTATTTCTATAAAAGGTGTTCCAGCCAAACTTCATGAGGAAACCCATCCCGATTGGATCCCCACCATAAAAATGGGGAACAACGATGGTACCTCAGCTACCTCCTGTTTAAGGTATGAAAGGGCCACAAAGAGAAGAAGACGTGAGGTAGCAGAGTCCCTTTTAGATCTTCAGGACACTGAAGACATTGTTGAGGAGCCTAATATCCAAACAGACAAACTATCACCAGATATTGACGCACTAATGCTGGAGATGGAAAGACTGGAAAACACCGCACTACCCTACTGGAAAAGATCTGTAAAAATCATATATGTTAAATCTATAAAAATCCTACTTGTTGACTGTATAGTTTAGTATGGATGAAACATGCTGAAAACATATTAATTCATATGAATTCTTGCATGATTATGGCCCCTTTTGTATAGTGAAACAATAATTTCATATGATATCTGTAAGTCTAAACACAATAAACGTGAGGTTCTTATATGTTCCACAGCATGATTTGTGTAGGAAAACAAATAATTCTCACAAAACTTTGACCACATTAATGTATGTCAACATATATAAAATGAATATGAAAACAACATAATATACTGTATGTATGACTCGCATTTTAAACATATATGGTTTCTTATGTGTCCCACTCAATGAATTGTGTGAGAAACATATTTCGCACAAGATTTTGACTCCATTTATGTGTCAACATATACAAAATGTATATGAAAACATTATATGTATAATTCACGTAATAAACATATATGGTTTGTATGTGTTCTTATTAGTCCCACTGCTTGATTTCGGTAAAAACATATTAGTTCTCACAAATTATTTACCCAATTTATGTACAGATATCAACATATACAAAATGTACATAAAACAACATAAAATCTGTATGATTTGCCTTTTAAACATTTATGGTTTTTATGTGCCTCAATCTATGAAAAGTGTAAGGAACATCCATCCATCCATCCATCCATTAGCTATACCGCTCCGCTTATCCTATGCAGGGTCACGGGGGGGGGGGGCTGGAGCCTATGGTAAGGAACATATGTTTATTAAATTAGCACACCATTTTTATTTAGGAACATTAGAAAAGAATGAGAAATATATTTAATCCAGGAAATGCAAAAACGCAAAGCGCAGTGCGCCTGACCAAAACATGCTCTGATAAACAGACGGACGTCATTCTATGTTCAGGACAACATGACTTCTGCTAAAAAACAAAACAATAAGTCCTTCTGAGGACCAATTTTGAGAGTTAACTGGGTTTTAATTATCCAAAAGCAGCAGGGTTCCCTCAGTTTCTTTGTCTTTATGTTTCTTGTTCTCAACCCGTGTCTTGCTCCGGAGCTCATCAAGTTCAGCGTTGATCGCTGCTCCTATTTGTGAGGACGTAGCCTGGGGCCATTGTTTCAGTGTGGCTCCTATGAACAAATAAATTATTAATTAATATTAGTCAATAACAGTGACACATTTTTTTCCTAAAATGGTTGAACATTTCCTTAACATTTATCCCCATATCCTTTACATTTTCATTCATGTTAGCCCCACACATCAAAACAAACACACATCAACTTACTATGAATGGCATCAACTTTTTTGGGGTCCAGAGCAGTCCTGCTTTGCCTTACCATCCGGATTTGCCTTCTCAAGTTGCTCTTCAAGATAACATCCACCGGAAACACAGCCATGAGCATTGTCCATAGGAAGACAGACACTGAACAGGCATTCAAAGATGAAGCCCACGCCAATTTGTCACAGAACACTTGTGTTACCGGGTATATTTCAATCCGTGAACACAAGATTAATAGAGAAGGCCTATATTATAATCCCACATATATCACACTTGACATGATTTCCGTGTAGACACATTTCGAAAATATGCTGGGAGAAAAGGCACTCTAGCGTTACACGTTTGACCCCAACCAATGAACACGTTTCGTGTCAAGTTCACAATTGTAGGAGATTTCACACAACACAAGACGAGCAAAGGCATAAAAAATTCTGACATGCTAGAGTATGTATGTTGGTTTGTCGATGGCCAGACTGTCGCTGGAAATGTGTCTTAACCGGCTAAATCGTGTTAAGAAAGGCCTGAATTTGTGTAGTCTGAGGCTTGCATAATGTTATGTTATACATTAAAATAAAACGTAAAATGTGATGTGAATTAACTAGGTTGTTATGTTAGCAAAGTCTACCTAACCTAGCTAGCTAGGCTACATAGCTACCGCTAGTGCTAACATTATTTCACAAGTTCAAAACGATGAAGTTAACTTTTTAGATGATACTGTAACTTCACTTGACGATACAGCTAGACAATTTTGTCGTTATAACGTTATCAACAAAAAAACTGCTGAATCAAAGTAGGCAAGATGAATGTGTCGAGATTTAAATATTTGTCTAGTAACGTTTTCATCCACATTTCATCAAGCTCACCAAATCACTGAGGTCACAGCTCACAGGTGCAACTGATGCACAGCACGCCAGTTTGCTGGGGGGGTGGGGGTTGCGGGACACATTGGACCGTACCAATATCTGGTGGGGCGGCGGGGTTAAACAGCATTGTGAAAGGAAAACAGTAAGTCGTTCAAGTTACATTTTTTAATAATAGCAATGTCTGAGAAAAAAGATATACATAGCTACAGTATACCAACACAGAACTAGTGCTAACAGCAACATAAGATATAATGTATATTTGAATAGAACGCATGCACCCCTATATTTCCTATTTGGTAACGCACATATTTAGGAAATAACGCATTGCAAACAGTGTTGTCAAGTCCGCTTATAAGAAGCGACTTTGGGCTTGATTTTTTGGAAAGTCGCTTACAAATATTGGTAGTCCCGGGTTGCGGTTTTTTGGGTTTGTTTCTAAAGTGTGAATGCTTATTTGGGCTTGCTCCCTATATGTCTAACGTTAAATTAAGTTTCACTGAGCGCATTCAAAGCAGATGTTTTTGATAGGCTATGTTTTTCAAACGTATGATAGTTTGTCGTGTCAGGATCCGTCCACACAGACCCATTCTATCTACCCCTCCCCTTCTCCCACACACGGGTAATTGGGAAAATTGCGCTGCATGAAGCGTTATAAAACTTCTGTGTGGACACATGTTTTTTCGGCAGTCGTTTAGTTCATTCAAAATTAACACTTAATTTTACAACATATAGGCTAAAACGCCCTTGCCAATTCAAAGTTATCTTCCAAAAAGTGTATCGTTCAACCTTTACCTTAACAGTTAATTTAAAAAAAAAAAACAATCTCAATGCGCTTTTCGCTGGGGTTGCAGCTGATGATTGTTAGAATGTCATTCGTACACCCTATGTGCTTTAGGGAGTAGCCCATGTGTAGGTATAATTTAATAGCCTTATACTAATTGTTTTCACATCTTAGATATTTTATTTTATGTATCCTTTCATCTCAATTGTAAATTAAACAAGTGTCCGTAATACAAAATAGGACACATTGGTTAAAATTTTAAATCATATAGGTTAGAAAATTTGGGAGCGTAAAATTGCACATACGACAAAAATACTGTTACTACTTTACTCTCGGCAATGCGCTGCCAAGATTTAGCTGTTAACATTTATTTAAACTACTCATATCCTGACATTATCAACGTGCTGTTTTCCGGGGTTCAAAAATGAGCATGAGCCATTGGCCTAAATATATGCTTATGTTGCCAACCGCACCCCTTTTATGTGAATGTGCACAAACTCCATGGAGTTTAACACCAACTTAACTAACACACATCTTAATCACTGTTGTAGTACCGTTTAACACCCATTTGGATAATCAGAGTTTGTAAACTCCGAGTTTCCTTCCTTGTTAACCCCAAGTTAGATCAGAGTAGTTAACCTACGTTTGTAGTATAGGCCCCGGGTCACAGTGCTGTTGTAGACCCACTATAATGGCGAAGGTAAGGGTTGTAACAATACTGCAGCACCCAACATTGAAATCCAGATCAGTGTAACAATGTATTAGTGTTGGAATGTTGTTGTTAAAATGAAATACAGTCAATAGATTATTGCAAATGGACAACGAAAAAGGAATTCTGGTAAACAGGGCTTGAATTTGTTAAGATTTAACCATTTAGCTACATGTATTACATGCTGTGTATTAGACCACTTAATTACATATATTATGTGCTGTGTATTAAAAGGACAATCCTACACGTTATAATCTGTTCAAGGTCTGTCAATGGTCATTGTTACGATCTCTGTAGACTTTTCCCCTCTCTTAAAGCGCACGCCTGTATTCGATATGACTACAACAATGGCAGAGACGTGCCTAGAGGCTTAGGACTGAGCCTGCGCACCAACAAGGGAGGGTCTATCGTCTAAACCAATGATTCCTCTCCATCCAGTTGACATATGACCTTGTATTCTACCACTGTATAAAAGGATAACAGACCCCTCCCATAGGGCGGCATTCGATAGACTGGTGTAGCGTGGTGTCGCCCTTTGTTATCGTTTGATTTCATCGTATTCTTCTTTATTATTTTTGTATTGTTTACTTTATTGATTAAAGCTTGCTTTTGCCTATACCTTTAGTCCTGTCGTCTCTCAGAACTGCGGGACGCGACAAAATTAAGGGCATCCTAGGGAGGTTAAAAATGTTACAGTAAAAAACTGATTCTGGGATGGTCCCAGAGTGGTAGTTTAAAAATGACAGAATTCATAAACCACAGTATCGTATTTGTGATGGTTCTTCTTACTTTGGGATTGTACTGGAAATTAATAAATATTGTAAGCCCTGACGGCAAATGAAATACAAAAATGTACAACAATGTGTAGGAAAGTGTAACAAACTATAAAACCCATAAATAATTGATGACACATTGAAGTCTTTCGTAATATGGGTGATTCATGTCTTTCTATATGCAAAAGGTCTGTTGGAGTCTGAGATAGATACTTTATTTATCCCCCGGGAGGGAAATTACAGAAATCATAAAATATACATGGACTATACAATAAAATACTGCCATAAACAATTTTTACTAGAATTCAGTAGTTTTTTAAGCATTGTAGCCAATGTAGAATTGGCTACTGTGACTAAACTGTGTGAATGAACACACAAAGTATAAATCAACTCTCACAAGTGTTTGAATTTTGCATGTCGATTTAGCAGAGGCGTAAAGAGTACAAAAATATCATACTCAAGTAGAAGTACTGTTACTTAACTGAAATTATGCTCAAGTAAACGTACTAGTGTAAAAAAAAAAGTATGTAAGTAAAAGTAAAAAGTAGCTCACTTAAAAATACTCAAAGTAAAAGCTACCGAGTACATCTTCTGAACTGAAAAAACAGGCAATGGTTGTACAGTTGGAACTTAATTTATTGTCTGGCAATTAAATATTTGTCAAAGATGTGTGTTGACCTCAATATTTATTTAACAAAAAAAAAAAAGACTGTCTGAAACTAGATTTTGTCATTACAATTTATTGAAACATCATGGGCTTTCAGTATATGAAAATATAAACTCAATCTCCTCAAACGGTGCCACTCCTAATGTGCCATGTGGGAAATGGCATTATAACAGGTAGTAATACCAACTGTGTTTGGGCAGGGCATGGATTAGATATCTAACTCCCAAAAATAACTAAATAATAGGTTTGGGTATGGGAGTAGCCCTCATCTAAAACCAATACCTTTTCTCGTCCAAGCCTAAAAGTAAACATAACTTAAACTTGCCAGTATCAATCTCCATTTTTTTTAACACCAAACATGACAACATACCGTACGTAACCGATTAAACATTATAAAACGTCTCCCTTTTTGGCTATCCAGTCACACACACACACACATGGCTAACATTAACTGCTGTTAGAAAAAGCCATCTTACCTTTACATGTTTAACCAAGTTCGACGTAGATGTTTTATAAGCTGTGAAATCTGCGAGTTTTGGCAGGCAAAGCTTACCACACTATCACCCTTTCTGTGCTTGAAAATAAACATCTCATTAAGATGTGACCAGGGATTTGCATCCTCCATGCGAGTCTGCTCTGGAGTTACCTTCACACTTTCTTCTGTCCCCCTCTTCAGACTTCGGAAAATCCAACAACAAGCACCGGTGTTTTGAAGGATGCATAACATGTTGATTTGGTTGGCCTGTTTTTGGCGCAATACATTTGACGGGTGTCTTGTTGAAGACACTTTTTTCTGGCTTGTAAAATTCTTTTGATAATTTGAAAGCAAAAATAAATAATTTACTCAGTAATGGATGAGTGTAGGAATGTAGTGAACTACTCTACTTAATTCGAACCATACTTAAGTAAAAGTAAAATTACTGACTAGGAAAAGTAATTAAAAAAGTACAAGTACATGAAAAAGCTACTCAATTACAGTATCTTGTAATTCATTACTTCCAGCCCTGCGATTTAGTGCCACACAGATACATCATTTAACATATACAATTCTAATAACCCCTCCGAGAATCGCCACCTTAACGTGGTGGAGGGGTCCCTGTGACCCTGGGAGCTGTGTTGTCGGGGGCAGTAGCCCCTGGTAGGGTCTCCCATGGCAAATTGGTCCCAGGGGAGGGTCCAGATTAAGCGTGATTCAAGGACCCCAATGAAGCGGAACAAACGGCACTGTGGCACCTCGCCCGGAAGAGGGAAACCGGGGCTACCCCCTGGAGCCAGACCCGGGGGGGATGCTCGCCGGCAAGCATCTTGTGGCCGGGCCTTGACCCATGGGGCCCGGTCGGGCACAGCCCAAAGAAACAACATGGAGCCGCCGCCCTGTGGGCCCACCACCTGCAGGGACAGACATTGGGGTCGGGTGCAATGCCAATCGGGTGGCAGGCATAGGCGGGGACCTAGGCATGCTGACCCCTGGCATCGTAGACTGGTCCTAGGGACGTGGAAGGTAACCTCTCTGGTGGGAAAGGAACCGGAGCTAGTGCGGGAGGTGGAGCAGTACTAACTAGACATAGTTGGGCTCACCTCGACGCATAGCTCTGGCAATGGAACCCAAGTCCTGGAGAGGGGCTGGACTCTTTTCTTTTCCGGAGTCACCCAGGATGAGAGGCGCCGGGCAGGTGTGGGGATTCTTACTAGTCCCCGGTTGGGCGCCGCTGTATTGGAGTTTTCCCCGGTGAACGAGAGGGTCGCCTCTTTGCGACTGTGAGTCGCTGGAGGGAAGGCTCTGACTGTTGTTTGTGCCTATGCACCAAATGGCAGTTCGGAGTATCCGGCCTTCTTGGAGTTGCTGGGTGGGGTCCTGGAAAGGGTACCATCTAGTGATTCTATAGTTCTGCTGGGGGACTTCAACGCCCATGTGGGTGACGATGGAGAAACCTGGAGGGGTGATTGGGAGGAATGGCCTACCCGATCTGAACCAGAGTGGTGCTTTGTTGTTGGACGTCTGTGCTAGGCATGGATTGTCCATAACGAACACCATGTTCGAGCATAGGGAGGTTCATAAGTGTACCTCGTACCAGAGCCCCCTAGGCCGCAGATCGATGATCGACTTTGTGGTCGTATCATCAGACCTGCGGCCGTATTTCTTGGACACTCGGGTAAAGAGAGGAGCTGAGCTGTCAACTGATCACCACCTGGTGGTGAGTTGGATCAGATGGCGGGGGAGGCTGCCGGACAGACCCGGTAAACCCAAACGTGTAGTGAGGGTGAATTGGGAACGTCTGGTGGAGGACCCTGTCCGGGAGGTCTTCAACTTCCACCTCTGGAAGAACTTCTCGTGCATACCGGGGTAGGTTGGGAACATTGATTACGAGTGGACCATGTTCAAAACCTCCATTGTGGAAGCGGCTGCTAGGAGTTGTTGTCAGAAGGTCGTCGGTGCCTGTCGTGGCGGCAACCAAAGAACCCGCTGGTGGACACCAGCGGTGAAGGAAGCCGTCAGACTGAAGAAGGAAGCCTTTCAGGCTTGGTTGGCCCTGGGGTCTCCTGAAGCAGCAGACGGGTTCCCAGGCTGCCTGAAGGGCTGCAGCTTCAGTAGTCAAAGAAGCAAAAACCCGGGTGTGGGAGGAGTTCGGGGAGGCTATGGAGAAGGACTTTCGGTTGGCCTCAAGGAAGTTCTGGCAAACCGTTAGACGGCTCAGAAAGGGAAAGCAGGGCTTGGCCCAGTGTCTGTTGAGCAGGGGAGGAGAACTGCTGACCCGGACTGGAGATATTGTCGGTCAGTGGAAGGAGCACTTTGAGGAACTTCTTAACCCCGCCAATACGTCCTCTGTGGAGGAGGCAGAGCTCGAAGACTCGGGGGAAGTCTCGGCCATATCCCTGGCAGAGGTCACTGAGGTAGTTGGGAAGCTGCTCAGCTGCAAGGCGCCGGGTGTGGATGAGATTCGCCCCGAGATGGTGAAGGCTCTGGACATTCTTGGGCTGTCTTGGTTGACACGCCTCTTCGGTGTCGCGTGGAGGTCGGGGACAGTACCATTGGAATGGCAGACCGGGGTGGTGGTTCCCATTTTTAAAAAGGGGGACCGGAGGATGTGCTCCAATTATCGGGGTATCACACTTCTCAGCCTACCTGGGAAAGCTTATGCCAGGGCGTTGGAAAGAAGACTCCGACCGATTGTCGAACCTCGGATCCAGGAGGAGCAATGCGGATTCCGTCCTGGTCGTGGAACAGTGGAACTCTTTACCCTTGCGGGGCTGTTTGGGGAGGCATGGGAGTTTGCCCATCCAGTCTACATGTGTTTGGTGGATTTGGAGAAGGCCTACGACCGTGTCCCCCGGGGAGTCCTGTGGGGGGTACTGCGGGAGTATGGGGTACCGGGGCCCTTGCTACGAGCCATTCGGTCCCTATATAACCGGATTGAGAGTTGTGTCCGTATACTCGGCACAAAGTAAAATATGTTTTCAGTGGGTGTTGGACTCCGCCAGGGCTGCCCATTGTCACCGGTTCTGTTTGTGATTTTCATGGATAGAATCTCAAGACGTAGCCGGGGGGAGGAGTGTGTCCAGTTCGGGGATCTCAGAATTGCTTCTCTGCTCTTTGCAGATGATGTGGTTCTGTTGGCTTCTTCAGACTGTGACCTTCAGCATGCACTGGAGCGGTTTGCAGCTGAGTGTGAAGCGGTCGGGATGAGAGTCAGCACCTCCAAGTCTGAGGCCATGGTTCTCTGCCGGAAAACGGTGGAGTGCTCTCTCCGGGTTGGGAGTGAGTTGCTGCCCCAAGCGAGGAAGTTCAAGTATCTCGGGTTCTTGTTCACGAGTGAGGGAAAAATGGAGCGTGAGATTGACAGGCGGATTGGTGCAGCATCAGCAGTAATGCAGGCGTTGTACCGGACCGTTGTGGTGAAGAAGGAGCTGAGCCGAAAAGCGAAACTCGCGATTTACCCGTCGGTCTACGTTCCAACCCTCACCTATGGTCATGAGCTTTGGGTAGTGACCGAAAGAATAAGGTCGCGAGTGCAAGTGGCTGAAATGTGTTTCCTCCGTAGGGTGGCTGGGCTCAGCCTTAGGGATAGGGTAAAGAGCTCGGTCATCCGGAGGGAGCTCGGAGTCGCGTCGAAAGGAGCCAGATAAGGTGGTACGGGCATCTGATTAGGATGCCTGCTGGGCGCCTCCCGTTGGAGGTTTTCCAGGCACGCCTTACTGGTAGTAGACCCAGAACATGCTGGCGAGATTATATATCTCGTCTGGCCTGGGAATGTCTCGGGATCCTCCAGGAGGAGCTGGAAAGTGTTGCTGGGGATAGGGATGTCTGGACTACCTTTCTAAGCCTGCTGCCACCGCGACCCGGCCCCGGATAAGCGGCGGAAAATGGATGAATTCTAATAAGATCTCAATATAATATTTTTATATGGAGTGCCTTACAGTGCATCCGGAAAGTATTCATACCCCTTCACTTTTTCCACATTTTATTATGTTACAGCCTAATTCCAAAATGGATTAAATAAAAAAAAATTCTCAACATTCTACATACAATACCGCATAATGACCAAGTGAAAAAGGTTTTTTTGAATTTTTTGCAAATGTATTAAAAATAAAAAAATAAAATATCACATGTACATAAGTATTCACACCCTTTGCTGTGACACTCAAAATTGAGCTCAGGTGCATCCCGTTTCCACTGATCATCCTTGAGATGTTTCTGCAACTTGATTGGTGTCCACCTGTGGTAAATTAAATTGACTGGACATGATTTGGAAAGGCACACACCTGTTTATATAAGGTCCCACAGTTGACAGTGCATGTCAGAGCACAAACCAAGTTATGAAGTCCAAGGAATTGTCTGTAGACCTCCGAGACAGGATTGTATCGAGGCACAGATCTGGGGAAGGGTACAAAAAAATGTCTGCAGCATTGAAGGTCCCAACGAGCACAGTGGTCTCCATCATTCGCAAATGGAAGACGTTTGGAACCACCAGGACTCTTCCTAGACCTGGCCGCCCGGCCAAACTGATCAATGGGGGAGAAGGGCCTTGGTCAGGGAGGTGATAATTTTTTTTTATTTAATCCATTTTGGAATTACACTGTAACATAATAAAATGTGGAAAAAGTGAAGGGGTATGAATACTTTCCGGATGCACTGTATATGTTTAAGAACTACTGAATTCTAGTAAGAATTGTATATGCTAGTTTTATACCATATATTAATTTTATATGTTTTGTATATAGAATATACAGTACTATGTATCCTGTATGATTTTTACAGATCTTTTCCAGTAGGGTGTGCACTTCAGCGGAATACAGTGACAACGTGATGGCTGTGTAAAACGCACCCCCTCTTCCCACACAATAGAAAACAAAAGCAATGTAAGCCTCCACACAATCATGACAGCACGCACACAGCCAAGCGATTTGCGACTGACACTTTGATTCGGAACCATGGACAGTAATACAATAATTAGATTGGCAAAGCGGCCTAATACATATATACAGTGCATCCTGAAAGTATTCATACCCCTTCACTTTTTCCACATTTTATTATGTTACAGCCTAATTCCAAAATGGATTTGTCAGAGTGACCATCGGGTTCTTGGTCACCTCCCTGACCAAGGCCCTTCTCCCCCGGTTTCTCAGTTTGGCCGGGCGGCCAGCTCTAGAAAGAGTCCTGGTGGTTCCAAACTTCTTCCATTTGCTAATGATGGAGACCACTGTGCTCGTTGGGATCTTCAATGCTGCAGAAATTTTTTTGTACCCTTCCCCAGATCTGTGCCTCGATACAATCCTGTCTCGGAGGTCTACAGACAATTCCTTGGACTTTATAACTTGGTTTGTGCTCTGACATGCACTGTCAACTGTGGGACCTTATATAAACAGGTGTGTGCCTTTCCAAATCATGTCCAATCAATTGAATATACCACAGGTGGACTCCAATCAAGTTGTAGAAAAATCTCAAGGATGATCAGTGGAAACAGGATGGCCCTGAGCTCAATTTTGAGAGTCACAGCAAAGGGTGTGAATACTTATGTACATGTGATATTATATATATATTTTTTTTTTAATACATTTGCAAAAAGTTCAAAAAAACTTTTTTCACTTTGTCATTATGCGGTATTGTATGTAGAATGTTGAGAATTTTTTTTTATTTAATCCATTTTGGAATTACACTGTAACATAATAAAATGTGGAAAAAATGAAGGGGTATGAATAGTTTCCGGATGCACTGTAGGCTATGTGCACATTTAAATTACTAATTACCATGTTGGTAAATTTAAAGATTGACCGGTAATACTGCATTATGACTTTTCCCACATAAATCTTTCAAAACAGTGTTAAATTATATTTTAAAGTTCCCATGCATGGCGGCTTGTATTTTAAATAACTTACCCTTGGATTTGGTGATGCATTCCTATTCTGCACCAAATTAAGCTCTGGGTTAGGTCTACCATTGCCCTGCCATGGATATTAAATTCACAACAATGCCCCCAAACCCCCCAATGCCCACCCATTTATAAGGGAGATATAATTGGTCAATTTGACAGCCATTTTAAATTAGTAGCTAGGCCTTCTGCCCACCAAAAATAGAGCTGAAAGCATAACATTTTCTTTCCAGCAACTGCAGAGGCAGCAAAATTCTGATAGGTAGAAAAAGGGGCTCGCCTTGCCGATGCAAATGTGAACGCACAATAATGCGCTCCTCTCGATGGGATGTCAGATCTCAAAAGTGTGTGTGTGTGTGTGTGTGTGTGTGTGTTAGAGCAGCACACAGTGTTAGAGGTGATTTAGGGCAGCACACACTGTGTTACAGGTGATTTAGGGCAGCACACTGTTTTACAGGTGATTTAGGGCAGCACACACTGTTACAGGGGATTTAGGGCAGCACACAGTGTTAGAGGTGATTTAGGGCAGCACACACTGTGCTAGGGGTGATTTAGGGCAGCACACACTGTGTTAGAGGTGATTTAGGGCAGCACGTGATTTAGGGCAGCACGCAGTGTTAGAGGTGATTTATGGCAGCACACACTGTGTTAGAGGTGATATAGGGAAGCACACACTGTGTTGTCACGTAAGGGTCAGCCAAACGAAATTGGAACTGAGCAAATGGCTGTGGGTCCACCATGGAAGTACAGTATAGTCCAGAGTCATAGTTCCTATAGGCAGTTATCTGTAGGAGGTGATTTTGGCGACCCCTACCATTTGCTTGGTGTAATTAGTTTTCCCTAACCGTCGCAAAGACAACGTGCAGAATGCTCGCGGTCACTGCTTATCACTAGCGCGATCAACGACTATACTTCAAGTATGGGCATCGCTTTCTGATTTAGTGACGCACTTCCATGTGTCATAAAGCAATTTGTCACAGATTTGCGGGAGATTGTACCCGGTTGCAGAAAAAATGTGTATTATTAATAATAATACTAATAATAATACATTTAATTTGAGGACGCCTTTCAAGACACTCAAGGTCAACTTACAGTATATTTTACGATTACAATATAAATGAAAATTAAATATAAAATAAAAGTAATTCAGCAACATAGTGACAATACAAAAGGGAGAGTAGGGTAGGAACCAACAGTGGAAACCATTATGGCACATTAGTGAAAACACTGATATACAAGGGGAGACAGCGGGGCACAGTACAAGGGAGCAATTACAGTGAGTAGGTCAATTTGAATAAATTAGTTTTTAGTTGATGACTTGTAGACTTCAAGGATGATAGTGTCACACTATCGGATAAGTGAGAGAAGGCAGTTCCAGAGCCTGGGTGCAGAACAGCTGAAAGCCCTAGCATCCATGGTGCTGACGCATGAGGGGGGAATGGTCAGAAGACCAGACCAGAGGTGCCATCACCAGTGTTAGAGTAGTATTGCCAAACTTTCTCGCCAATCACCTTGATATGGTGTATGCATTAGATAAAGAACTCCTAAAGCTACCTATTTTGTACTGTGCTGTTATTGTATGTTTAAATGTGAAACCTTTCTGAATAACTAACAATGTATGAATGTAATAATGGGCGGTGGCCAAGAAGCATGAATCCCCATTAAGACAATTATAATATCTATCTGTATAAATCATGAATTAAGTCTCATCAACAGCTGACAGCTACAGTCATGTACTTGTCTGAACACATACAAACTCCATGTCTGTACAAATGTATTCATTACAATGTTCGGCCCTGTGATAGACTGGCGACCTGTCCAGGGTGTACCCCGCCTCTCGCCCTGTGTCGGCTGGGATAGGCTCCAGCCCCCCCGCAACCCTGCATAGGATAAGCGGTATAGCTTATGGATGGATGGATGGATGGATGGATGGATGGACAATGTTGAAATTCATCAACATGCATGTAACATAGGCCATAGCCAGGATTTTGGAAATGCTGAGGTCATGAGTCCTTGTTTGAGAATTTCATTAAGACTATAGTATAAATCTATGCATTTTAATGCACTTGAGTAACACAAATCACTAAGGAAATCATGTCAGACTTTGTCAGTGCCGACACATTAATTCTACTAGTCAAATTTTTATTTAACACAAGATAAGTCACAAATATGGCCAATATTGAAATTACTCTTCTGTTCAGTTTCTCATTGCATTGAAATCCCTGATAATATTGATTGACTTAAAGCTTTATATAAATATTATTTTTTTTTTGTATCTGCAGGATTGTGCAACTCCGTAATCAATGTTTTCGGCCAATCTACGTTTGCAACTATTACGCAAACTCACGTTACCTATCAATAGACTATGGAAAGCCAAATGGGTCACAAATTGCCAATTTCTGACGCGTTCTGAGACGCGTTGTGACACATGGAGACGCGTCTTGAGACGCGTTGTGATAAAAAAAAAACAGCGTAAAAAACAGCGTAAAATGCGCAACACAACGCCACTTTTTACGGCGTTTTGTGTTACCTCTGACGGCGTAAAAAACTTCGTTTTCTCATATGATAATGACCTCCGCCCTATGGTTTCCACAGCCACACAAGACACACCTCACTAGCTAAACGCTGATCTCTTTTGCTGCAAAAGGATTGCACCCAATTCACCTATTCTGTGGCGATGTTTGTCAGCTTTTGTCTGGGGAGCCTTAATAAAGCATTTATTTATTACACTTTTAGACAATGTCATGGAAAAACAACAAAGCACTACAACTAGCCTACTTCCTGAAAGTCCAAAGTTCCGATCAGATAGCTTTTATTTTCTTATAGACATCTGCACATTGTGTTCTGCAAGTTAATAAAACCAATACAATTTCGATAATCCGAAGATTTACTGATATGTTGTATGTAGGCCGGCTGGTGGCATAGCATAGCGATTGCGTATGTGCAGACACAGACTGTCATCGGGGCGCCGCGAGAGAAATATGTTTTACTTCAATATTCTCAGGTCCACTTAATATTAGTGTCACTGTTTTCTGGTGCAGCACAAAGACACATTTACTTTTAATGGCACTCGAAGAGCGCAGACCTCCGCTAAAACTATAGATGCCTTATCGGTCTACGTTCGTGACAGTGAAATTAACTTTGTGGATCTGTCCGGTGGTTCGGATCAGTATGGGTTATTCCTTGGACTATTCTGCACCCTTCCACCAAGTTCAACTAAAATCGGGATATTATTTTTTTACTTTAAATAAACAGTTCTAACTCTGATGAGTGAAAATGTTTTTGCTCTCACTATTCCTCATTATTTTTATGTAATAGTCATTGTAATTACAATACAAAATAATAACTGTCAAAAGAATACGATGACAATCAAAAGATAACAAAGGGCGACACCACGCTACACAATACAGTCTGCTGACACACACACACACACACACACACCACACACCACACACACACACACAGACACACAAACCCAGTCTACCGAATGCCGCCACCTGGGAGGGGTGTGTCCTCCTTTTATACAGTGGTAGAATACAAGATCATATGTCAACTGGATGGAGAGAAGTCATTGGTTTAGACGTTAGACCCTCCCTTGTTGGTGCGCAGGCTCAGTCCTAAGCCTCTAGGCACGTCTCTGCCATTGTTGTAGTCGTATCAAATACAGGCGTGCGCTGTAAGAGAGGGGGAGAGTCTACAGAGATCGTAACAATGACCATTGACAGACCTTGAACAGATTATAATGTGTAGGATTGTCCTTTTAATACACAGCACATAATATATGTAATTAAGTGGTCTAATACACAGCATATGTGTAATACATGTAACTAAATGGTTAAATCTTAACAAATCCCTCCTTTCACACCTCTAGAGGTGTGAAATCATAAAGTAACATGTGAAAAATCAAATTTAACATGGGAAAAAATCAAAATGTGCAAAGTAACATGTGAGAAATCAAAACAACATGGGAAAAAAAATATCAAAAGTAACATCAGACATCAAAACAACATGAAAAATCAAATGTGCAAAGTAACATGTGAGAAATCAAAAAAAAAACAAAAAACAAAAAAAAATGGGAAAAAAAATCTAAATAATGCAAGCTGGAAGACGAGGAAGCGCTTTCTAGAGATACCCTCCTTTTATACCTTTTAAGGTATAACACCACCTAAAGCGCTTCCTCGTCCTCATCGGACGGGAACCATTCCGGGCCTTCCCTGGACATTAAAAGCGGCATTTGAGCCGCGGGGTCACCCTCCTTTGCAAGAGCGGTAACAATTAAGCGGGTAGAGAGAGTACGAATACAGGGAATACAGCAACAGCCACACATAACTAACACAGCAACCACCACTATGATGGAAATCAGCAGGGAAGTGAGCATAGTGGACCACTTGCCAAACATGCGAGTCATCCACTCTGACACAGGATTGTCTACCCCTGAGTCCGCAGTCATCTGCTCAGAGAGAGTACGCAGACCAACCAGGGCCCTTGTAACGGACCCGTCAGGGGCAGTGTTATTGGGAATGAATGTACAGCATGAAGCGCCAAACATGGCGCAGACACCCCCCTTTTCTGCAAGTAGCATATCGAGGGCCATCCGGTTCTGTATGGCCATAAGCGTGGTGGGGGCCAGCTGTTCGGCCAATCCGGCGATTGCGTCCCTACTGAAATTGGCCAAACGTTGCACATTATAATGCACATAATTAATGCGATCAACATTTTTATTAGGAGTGATCCACCCTAAGAAAATAGATTCAAAACCATTAGCAATGGGGTCAGCTAGTTTGTATTCATCAGGTACCCCACGGGGAACCCCGATGGCATCCATATAGGTTGGGGAACCTTTGATATAGTCTGCCTCGCGGGCAGTCCGTCGGAGGCGGTGTCGGGCCCCGGTAGCATTATGGTTCCCTATCATTATTAGAGGTAAGGCTAGTTGGACTATGGTGCAAGTGCCCGTCCAGTTCTTGGGGAGAGTGTTCCTCAGGGAATAACCTCCACAGAACCAAAACATGTCTGCTCGGGCAACAGGGAAAATAGAGGAGTTAACCCAGGAGGTAACATTCACATGCTCAGAACACCAGTCCGGTAATATCTCTCCGACTGGGCGGCCACCCCGTTGGTACCTATCTAAACAGGTGTAATTACCTTTTACCGGGGCAAATAAGGGTGGGCGCGTGGTGTTCGAGGCAGGAACAAAAATAGAGCTCAGGGTCGTACAATTTGAGGGATTAATCACTTGGTGCATGGCTAACATGCAGTGAAACCCATTAGGATCGGTTTCAGGATACAGTGGTGCCGGGGTGGTGTACAGTGAGGGTCGGGCAGTAGAACAAACTACGCAGTTGGACATGTTATGCTGTTTGGCAGTCTCGTGTACCCAATGCAGCCACATATTTTTGTCCCCAAAACCAGTTTCATAGATTACGGTACCTTCGCTGGAGTTAAGACGGATAATGGGCGGGCTGTTTTGTCCTTCTATTAAAGGGGTGGTTGTGGAAGGGGTTTTGGTAACGTTAAGATAGAAACGGCCTAGAGGGTCAGTATCGAATACATGTGCTCCTAAGACATACCAACCAGAATCAGCCACCTTGGGGGTTTTCACAGTAAAAGCAAGGAGATTATAATGCTGTGAAGATAACGTTTTTACAATGGAAAACCTGTTCTTCCGGTCGTCTCCAGTCCTGTAGCCCCAATCACGCGGACCAGTGTTGGAGAGGACATCATGCCAGGAAGAACAGGTGTTTGCTACTGGGACACATAGATAGTTATCTTTACCCAATTCTTTTCCTGTGCATGTGACAATTGAACATAAATCTAGCTGCACCGTAGTTGTGTCCCCTTTGGACATGTGAATTACTATGGTAGGTGTGGGTGTGGATCTTTCAGCAATGTAATGAGTGTGTGTGGTGTTGGTCAGGGTTTGTAGGGTACTACTGGGGAACGTCTCTCCATCATCTAACTGCTGAGCTTCCCACAAGAATACTCCCATCACAACACACATATTTATCACTACAATGACTGTAACAACCCCTTTTTTGCTACCCCAATAAACCCTGGATGGGCCCCTCCCCTCGAGGGGGCGATACAGGGGTTTCATGGCTTGTGTTCAATGGAGTAATTGGTCCAGCCACAGACCTTAAATCGGTTCTTACTTCCCGTAACGTGCGGGAAGGTGGTTCAGAGGGTGCACAATGTGTGAGGTGGTGCCAATTAGCTCCTGCTTTTCCTTTTACCTGTACCGCGTGTGAAGTCACTTCTCCTACTTCCCACGGGCCAGTCCACCTAGGATCAGTCCACTTTCTTTAATGAACTTTGATCCTCACCCAATCACCAACCTTTACTGGAGCAGGATGGTCCTCTGGTGCCGGGGACAGCGGCTCTCCAACACGTTCAACCTGTGTGGACAACACTCGTACAAGATCAGTCAATGCTCTCATGTAGTCATCAACTTCTACCTGAAACATGTCCAACGAGGGTCCCAACCCAGCCTCTCTGGGTGGACCTGGCATGGGTCGCCCTGTCAACAGCTCATGAGGACTTAAATGAGTTTCACTGTGGGGTGAAGAGCGCATAGACATTAAGGCCAATGGCAACGCATCTAGCCAAGTTAGTTTGTTGCCTGTGCATGCTTTTGCAATTTTTCTTTTCAGTGTCTGGTTTGCCCGCTCCACCAGCCCTTGGCTGGGGGGATGGTAAACCGTACCGAACCGATGGGTAATTCCCATGGCTTTCTCTACTTTGGCCAATTCAGTGTTGTTAAAGTGAGTGCCATTGTCTGAGCATATGCGACGGGGCACTCCATACCTTGGTATGAGCTCGTTTTTTAACCACTTGATCACTGTCCTTGAGTCCTCCCGTCTGGCGGGGATTGCTTCCACCCACTTGGTGAATCGATCTACCATGACTAATAAATATCTATACCCTCGCGTGCGGTTTTCAGCGCCCATGTCAGTGAAATCAATTATTATTTCTTTGAATGGTGCGTTAGGTACTGGGAATCGTCCCATTGGGCACTTGTAAGGTCGTGCTGAGTTTTGTAAGTTGCATGTTTGGCAATCTGTGATGTAGTTCTCAACCAGGGCTTTCAGGAATGGATGCCACCATGAAACTTCAACTGCGGCCTGTGTCGCTTTCCGACTGATGTGAGTTGGTCCATGTGCCTGTTGTATTAACAGTTGGCACAGATCTGCTGGTGCGACCATTTTTCCTTGTTGGGACCTCCAAAGTTCATCCGGACCTTTTACCGCTCCCTGGAGCAGCCATTGGTTGTGTTCCCAAGGGCCTCCCTTCACCTGGAGAGCTCGGAGGTCTTCTTCTGTTAATGAGGGTAGAGTTGCGCGTGTCATCTGGACCATTTGTCCTAAGTAGCCTCCTGCTTTCTTTGCCGCTGCGTCTGCTGCGTCATTTCCTCTGGATGTGTCGGAGTTCATTCTCTGATGACCCTTGCACTTCATGACGGCCACAGCCGTAGGCAATTCAACTGCCCTCATAAGTCTTTGTAGGTGTTCGGCATGTTTTACCGGTGTATTAGCCGATGTGAGAAAACCTCTTCTGATCCATTGGGGGCCATCGACATGGATGGCCCCGTGCCCATATGCTGAGTCGGTAAAGATGTTGACCGTTTTTCCTTCAGCCAATTCCAGAGCTCGTGTTAAAGCCATGATTTCAGCCAATTGTGCTGATGCTGGCTGTGGTATGGTGCCTGCGTCGATAGTAGCCATACTTCCTCCTCTGCTCTCAACCACGGCAAAGGAGGCCACATTTCCATCTTTTCCTTTGTAACAGCAGCCATCGGTGTACAATGTCATGTCTGGGTCCGGTAACGGGGTGGGGGAAAGATCTGGCCTCAACTTTATATCTTGCCTTGCCAATGCCTCACAATCATGTGGTAGGTGCTCAGCGGTGGTCATTCCTGTTGCCATGTTTACGCCACCAGAAATAAAGGTAATGTGTGGTTGGCACAAAGTTGCCGAAATTTTTATTTTCCGAGCCGTGGAAAAAGTGAAAGCTCTGGAATTCAGGAACGCCATCACACCATGCATGGTGTTGACGTTGAGTGTGTGGCACATCACTATGTGTCCCGTCTTCTCCACTGCCTTGGTGATGGCTGCTAGATGTCTTGCACAGCCAGTCTGTCCTAACTCTACGCTATCAAGTTTTGAGCTGTAATACATTAATGGTCTCCTCTCCCCACCCTCCTTCTGGAAAAGGACGGCATTTACAATGCCACCTTTTTCAGATACATCAAGGTAGAATGGGAGGCCATAGTCTGGTGTGGCCAAATGTGCAGCCTGGCCTAGACTCTGTTTAGTCTTAGTGAAAGCCTCCTCAGCCTCAGGTGTCCAGATGAGGCGGGCCTGCAGTTCTCTACAGCCAGCCGCGGCGACAATGTCACGTAAGGGTTGGGTGAGGTCCACGTAACAAGGGACATGGTTACGACTGTAACCAGTCAGGCCCAAGAAGGCCAGCATGTGTTGCACAGTGGTGGGCTTCCCATGGGAAAGAATGGAGGTACGCTGAGTGTTGGTAAGAGTCAAGGCGTTACACGAGATGAGCCTGCCTAGAAAGGTGACAGAACGTCGCACGCACTGGACCTTTTCCTTTTTTATTTTGTATCCTGCTTCTGCTAAGGCTTGGAGCAGGCGGAAAGTGCCAGTCAGGGCCGTTTCTGGGGTGGGCGCCGCTAGCAGCAGGTCGTCGACATACTGGATAAGGGTGACACCTGGTGGAAACGTCAAGGCAGAGAGATCCTTTCTCAGTGCTGCGTTAAACAGTCCCGGGCTGTCGCGGAACCCCTGAGGGAGGCGATTGTAGGTGTACTGTTGTCCATTGTGTGTGAAAGCAAATATGTCTTGCACCGCTGGATCTAGAGGTAGGCAGAAAAAAGCGTTTGCCAGATCCACTACGGTGAAGAACCTGTGTGATGGGGTCAGATTCTGCAGAGCTAAATAGGGATCTGGAACAGGGCATGGATCGGGGGCGGTGGCTTCGTTGATACGCCGCAAATCGTGGACCATGCGCCAGCTTTTGTTGTCCGCCTTGGGCACAGGTAAGATGGGTGTGTTCCAAGGGGAGGAAGCCTGACGAAGTACACCAGCTTCCAACAGACCCTGGATTGTCGGGTCAATTCCCTCGGATTGTTCCGGTTTCAAGCGGTACTGATGCTGCTTTACTGGGGGAACACCGGGTTTAAGTTGCACCGTGACAGGATGCTTAGATACTAAACCAACGTCATAAGGACCGGTTGTCCATAGAGAGGGGGACAGTGTGTCAAGCATTGTCTTTGCGTCTGGGTGATCAGTGTGCTCTCTCCCATGATCTCGAGGCAGAGAGGGGGATTCCAAGAGACCGATGTCGGTGTGTAGGTGGGTGATCCGATACATGCTGTTGGTGGAGTTACGCCAAAGATTGGGGTGCGTGGTGGGGATCCAAGCTTGTTCAAGGGCACGCTTGACCATGGGGCCCAGAGAACGCGCTTCACAACCAACGCCAACTGCAAGAGTCACGTGAGGGACAGAAGTCCCGGAAAGGGCATACCATGGCTTTTGAGTTTGTGACAACTGACAATGGGCTGCCACTCCTTCCTTAGCCACAAATATGTCGGCTATCAAAAGCTCCTCCCTTCTGCCTTCCTTATTCTGTTGCCAGGCCTCGTCATAAGATTCATCAGGTGTAATGCGATAGTTGTAAGTACAGTGCAGGGGATCGACCGGATCGTTGTAAGGAAACTCCGTCAGGATCCACTTGCGCCACTGCATGAAGGTGTGCTGGACCCCGGGAGAGTTGGGGCCAACGTCGGTCATCAAGCGAGACCAATAGACTGTGGTGGTTGGTTCAAAAGGAACTGTAGGGGCCGCACCCATGAACAGCATACGATGTGTGGTCCCTGTGGGAGCGGAACCTGCAATTCTGACTCCGTCAGGTCCACAATACACATTAATAGCCAATTTGGTAAGAAGATCCCTTCCTAAAAGATTGACCGGGCACGCAGGGGCATGCAAGAATGAGTGGGTGAGAGTTTGGTTCCCCAGGGAAGTGGGCAAAGGCTGGGTGTAATATTGCTGTTGTGGTTTGCCGGAGTATCCAATTGTAGTGAGCGTGTTATTCGACAGGGCGGAGCCGGGGGGAAGGGAGGTCAAACATGACACGGCGGCTCCCGTGTCCACCATAAGTTGATAATTTGTTCCCCCTATGGTGCAGGTGATCATTGGCTCCTGTAGGGGAGCGAACGGACCTGCACCAGGCTCCTCGCCCCGTCAATACCCATCATGGTAACCATATTCAGGGTTGAACTCATCTCCCGGGGCCCATGGTGCAGCCCTGGAGACCATTTGATGGGGAGCACCAGGGCCTTGGGTTGGAACGTGACTTGCTCCATGTCCGAAGGCGGGTACTCTTCTTCCTCTTTCCACTGGGGCAACTCTGTGTGCCCCTGCCACAGAGGGTGGGAGCAGCGGGCAGTCTCGCAGCCAATGGCCCTCCTTTTTACACAGGAAGCACCCAGTTTGTCTTGCTCTTCCTCGGCCACCCCCTCTACCACCCCAATAAGTGGGTGAATAGTTTGGGGAAACCTGCTGGACAGGGCCAGCCAAGGGCTGGGCTTGTGTCAAGGCCGCAGTCACTGCCTGCTGCATCATGGCAGACATGTCGGTGACGGCCATTTGTCGGGGGGCTTTCCCTGCCTTGTTTTTATTTACTTCTGCCTCTTCCTTTTGGACCTGAGCTTTTAGGAGGCGCAAAGTCAGGGCTTTTTCTGTGTTTTCCTGCTCCTGATCCTCGTCTTGGTATTTGGAATAATAATGAGCGAGATGCTCTCTGAACTCGTGTTCTGGCTTACCACACAGACCCACGACATCCTCTAGTTGCTTTCTGACCTTTTCAGGGAGTCCCTTCACTATCTGGTGACGGTATAACTGCATAGTACCCTGGGAGGTGTCTGGACGAGCGCCAGTACCCTCCTCCCACATGTCTGAGGCTCGCTTCAAGTATTCACACAGGCCCTCCCCACGTTTTGCCTTAAGTGTTTGCAGAGAAGCGGCGGTGGTGTGGGACTTATAGCTGTGTCTTAGCGCTCTCCACACGTTGCTTCTGACTGCATTGAGCGGTGTGGTGTCTGGCAGATGATCAACCTGCGCATGTCCCATCAGAGAGGTGCAGGCATGTGTTCCCTCTACACGGGCGAGTAAAGCCCTAAGATCGCCTAAACATAAAACATCACCAGCAGTTAAACTCTCAAAGATGCGGATCCAAGGTGTAGCCCCATTGGTCAAGGGTGGTAGCTTAGCACAAAGGCTATCCATGTCCCGGAACGCCCATGGTTGATATACTGCACGATGTGCATTGTCTACCCGAAGGGGGCACTGACCCACCACCTGATGATGTAGTTGGTAAGGGCTAGGGGCGTAATCACCTGAGTTCAAGGCTGGAATGATTGGCTGGGAGGTCCCCTGGGGTCGCGTATGACTGCTCACTGGACTGTCATGAGTGATGTGCCCTTTCACTTGGCCAGTGAAGTTTCCCGATACTTCTACTAGGTTGGGAGAAGATGTGTGCCTGGGCTGTGGGGCCCAAGCAGGTAAGGGAGACGCTGAACGTGGGTGTTGACGAGAATGGTCAAGAGGGAATGGTTGGAATTCAGTGCCAGTAGAAGCACCTGGAAAAGATTCCTTGTCTTCATCTCTGTTAGTGTGGCTACGCGTTTCCATATCATGCATCACCAATGAGGTCAACTCAGCCAACAACCGATGTTGTGCGTCTAATTTCAGTTCCATTCCACGCTTTTGAGCCTCACCCTCATAATCCTCCACCTGCAGTGTACCTTTTTTCACAGTGAGTACTGGTGTTTGAACAGCAGGGGGAGACATGAGAGGATTGCATGGAGAGTGGGAGGGGGAAGAAGCTCCCTCCTTCAAGTATGGTGGGGGTGGGGCTGAGGCAAGAGGTGCCGCCTCTTTGGGTCTAGGTGGACACAATTTTTCTGTCTCTTCCTGTTTCACAGTTTCTACTGACAATGGCGCCTGGACCGCATGTTTGCTGTTTGGCTTTTCTAAAAGCCCTTTAATTATGCTGCACATTTTCTCTACAACTATGACTTTATCACATGCTTTTTTATATTTAGTATGCTTAGGCCCCCACCCGCTTTTTCCTGATTTAATCCAGGCTGTCTCAGCTTCAGCCATGAGTGCTTTCTCGGTCGCAATCAGGCTGTTCATAGCCGAATTGGTGGGCAGGGGGGCCGTGTCTGATTTCGGCATTGTCTTTCTATCTGCCCACACACCCCATTGTTTTTTTACGCGCCTAAGTATCCCAGCGCGTGCTTCAGACGTATGGCAGGATTCAATGGCCGCGAACAAAGACGTGCGCAGCTCGCCCACGTTGGCCGGTAATGAGATATTGTACATGTTTACAGATCGGCGTTTATGCTCTATTCTCTCACTTACTCTCCTCCGTAAATCACTTCCTATTTTTTCTTTTTTTTTCAACAAAGCTTTCAGAACACAATTCTCTCAAAGCTTTCAGAACACAATTCTCTAAGACAATCTACTGATGTCTCAGGGCCACTAAACCCACAACAAGCTTTCTAAGACAATCTACTGATTTCTCAGGGCCACTAAACCCACTACAAGCTTTCTAAGACAATCTACTGATTTCTCAGGGCCACTAAACCCGCAAATATCACACAATAACATTCAGCTTATCTCCGTTATCTCTTCCACACACTCATAGTATACGGTCCTATTTCTACCTAGGCAGTATTTGGTTTTAAGAACAACAGGTCCTGCTTACCTTATTCGTATATCGTGGTTCTATGAGTGTCCGGAAGAAAACAACTCCGGAGGGTTCGCCTTTCCTATTCACCGTTCCGTCCTTCGCTTTCTCAGAGCCTGCGAAATCACGTCGGGGTCACCAATTTTGTCGCGTCCCGCAGTTCTGAGAGACGACAGGACTAAAGGTATAAGCAATAGCAAGCTTTAATCAATAAAGTAATCAATACAAAATAATAATGTCAAGAATACGATATCAAAAGATAACAAAGGGCAACACCACGCTACACCAGTCTGCTGTCCTACACACACACACAGACACACAAACCCAGTCTACCGAATGCCGCCACCTGGGAGGGGTGTGTCCTCCTTTTATACAGTGGTAGAATACAAGATCATATGTCAACTGGATGGAGAGAAGTCATTGGTTTAGACGTTAGACCCTCCCTTGTTGGTGCGCAGGCTCAGTCCTAAGCCTCTAGGCACGTCTCTGCCATTGTGTCGTTGTATCAAATACAGGCGTGCGCTGTAAGAGAGGGGGAGAGTCTACCGAGATCGTAACAATGACCATTGACAGACCTTGAACAGATTATAATGTGTAGGATTGTCCTTTTTAAGACACAGCATACAATATATGTAATTAAGTGGTCTAATACACAGCATATAATACATGTAACTAAATGGTTAAACTACCTGGGATCCTGGCTTTAGTTTTAATGTAGGCCTATTATGTTTCCTAAACAACATTTTATAAAATACATTGTAAAAATAGCACTGCAAATTTAAAGCTTTTTTTTTATTTACAGTGTACAATAAACAGCATGTGAAGTCTAGCTAGGGCATCGGTTACGACCGTCACGTCTCTTTATCTCACTCGAGCTGTTTCCCGCTGTCTCTGGTCGTATAGCGGCCTGGCTGGAGACTAATGGAACGATGCAACGCGGTATCGTGTCCATTGTTAAAGTTTGAATGTGTTCATATATCGCAGCAGATGCAATCTGATTATTCACTACATAAGATCAGGTTTTTATGACAGGTTGCTGAGGTCTTCCACATGAAATAAACGCTATATGGTCTGCGAAAAAGTAGTATTGCCAGGCAATATTAGTTTAAGAAATACTATTGCCACGGCAATACTGGCAATACTGACGGCGGCGGCGGCCATGGACTAGACAATGAGGAGCGCAGGGAACGAGAGGGGTTATAGTCCTGGAGAAGGTCAGATATATATGTGGGGGCCAGATTATGGAGGGCTTTGAAGGGCAGGAAAGTTTTGAATTGAATGCGGTGTTGAACAGGGAGCCAGTGTAGTTGGATGAGAGTTGGGGTGATGTGGTCACTGGACTTGATGTGAGTGAGGATACGAGCAGCCGAATTCTTCCGCGTCCACATCGACTGCATCCAACGGAGCCACGATCTTCCGGTGGGTGGATGGGTACAGATCGATAAGGCCAGGCTCCAGGCGGCTCCACTCTCCAGAATCACACCAAACGCTGGATGAGTTTTCTCGTCTTTTCACCTCTGCTTTCCGCCTCCGTTTCCCGTCACAATTCCTCCGAAAAAGCACAAACACATCAGGGACTCTTTCAAAATATTCGTCTTATCTTATAAGTTTAAAGATCTCTTGCGAATAACTATGTTAGGCCTATTTGATAGAACAGATTTGCTAGTACAAGTTAACCTTAAGGGTAGAACTGAAGAATTCAAATAATTCAGCCGGTAACATTGGGAACGATGGGAATCAATCGATTTCGTAAAAATGTAATACAATTACATTTATCTTCGTTAACGAACTTTGTTAAGCATAACATTAGCTTAGCTTGTTAAGCATAACATATTTTGTTTTTCTTTAAAAAAACGTAAAGCTATAAGTATCATCGCTTAGCCGGTTGCGTGAAATCAGCGACATTAGTCACATTAATGGTGTCTACTCGCTTAGCCAAGGGCGCCTAACAACCATGAAATACCATAGACACAGAGCGCAATGCGTCATCAGAGGGCAGACCACGCCCCCCGTGGGGGAAAACAATCCGCGAAGTTGAATGGGAGTCAATGGGAAATTGGTGAACACCGCGTCTTTAAAGATCTTTTTTTAACAGAAAATGTCAACAGCAGCTTACTTCAGTACACTTCTGCCCGAAGAAAGGGCTAGATATATACAAAAGCTAAACCTGATTGGACTCGCTCAGTGCCCATTTTCTGTTCAAAAATCAAAACAAAAGCGGTTGTAAATCTAAGTAGCCTATATTTTAGACCGTTCGTATCTAGCTAACCAGCCAGGCTAGCTAAATGCTACTAGCAAAACTAATATATCTGGGGAATTGAGATCAATCATCATAGCTACAAATAATTCACAACAGAATCTCAGATAGAGAATAAATTAACTTTTTGACCTATCTGACACAAAATGTTAACTGCACACAGACGTGAATTGTATTGGGATAAAGTCCCCGTTGACGTTGCAAGGGAGCCTTTCTGTCTGTTTATAGCCTTAAGCAAACTATAACGTCTTTTTGCCTGAGTTGTACGTCTTGGAATCCTATAAAATCTTAAATTAGGGTTTGTTAACTTATTTGCCGAACAAATAACCACGCAACAGCTTTTCGGCATAGTCTCGATTTTAGTTTTAAAGCTATAAAGATAACTGTCCAATGCAAGTCAATGGAAAGTGCAGCTTTGTTTTCCCCCACGATGTGGCCGTGGCCTAAATGCGCTCTGTGTCTATTCAAGGAAACGCTTTTCAGGAAAGAAGTGCCTTTTTTCTTTTGTTGAGGTCTAAATAGCGGGAGTCAGTTTGCTTTTTTAAGTCTCCAAGGAATAGAAGATAAATACTACTGACTACATCTTTGTACTGTACACGAACATTAATTCAATGAATCATTACAGCGTCATAACAGCATTACAGCGCACATTAGAGTCTTGAATCAGCTGCCATACATGATGAAGCTTAATTTATTGCATAACTTATAACTTATTGCGTGCTGAAAATCTCGCACGTACCCACAGTGTTGTGATTGAACACAATGATCCCACGTGTCTATTTCAACAGGTCATCATGATGAATACAGTAAGTTATCCATGCAAAGTTTCAACATCTCGGTCTTCTTGGTCTTCTCGGTCTTCCTTGCCAATAAACATTTTCGGTCCGTTTAGCGATATGTGCCATTAGGGATATCTGGAATAATGTCCAGAACCAGGGGTCCCTAGGATAGACCTGTTGAATGAGGGAGGAACCATCATTTAGTCATTTTACATTTTTAATCTTTCCAAGAAAAGCATTTCATTCCATGCCATTCACAAACGATCGACAAGACCGACAAGGGATGTGCAGACAGGGGCATAGGAAACGGGGGGAGGTGTCATCCCCAATGTTTAGATCAGTCAAATATGTCCCCCCCCAATAATAATAATGAATAAAAAAAATTAAAATCTTTTTTTATTTTGAAGACTTTTATTTTGAAAACATGAGCGCCCCTCGTTACTCACGCGATTGGAACGTAAACCTATCGGTGAGGCAAAGAAGGACTCTTTGGTTGAGGTACATTGCCAAGCCTTTTTCTTAGTTGGTAGTTAATTTTCGAATTTCTAAAAAGTCTGTCAGTTGTTAAGAATTAGGTTAGTTGTTTGTTGGACTGATGTATACAACGGTGGAAACAGTTAAAACTTAATAGTGCAATTTTGTCGACATTTTGGTGTAAGATCTTGTTACACATTGAAAATGCGTTCAAATGGTAACTGTCTTTGGTACCTGCTTAGCTAGTCACGAGTCACAACCAGCTTGGAATCATGTAGTTAACGTTAGCTAGCTCGTAAAGTTGGTGCTGATATAATATGGCATGGCAGAACAGAAAAGGAGTGAGGTTTATATGTTCAATATAGTGAGAGAGGGACAGAATTGCATTCTATTCCATGTTTTTTGACCAAATTTATTTAATTATTTATAAATCGTACTTTCCATAAATTATTTCGTCAACCACTTAAAGCACAACAAGTAACGTTACTTAGCCAAGTAACTAAGGCATTATGCATTTGTTACAGTAAACAATGGATTCATAAAAGAGGAGCAAGAAAAACGAGAACATCCGTTTCTTTTTAGTGGGGTAACATTACAAAATCAGATGACAGTAAGTAGCAGTAAACTAGCCACAAGATTGTAATGCTGTGAGGTTAAAGTAATGTCTGGTCAGGTTGTTTGAATACTACTGGGTTAAAAATTAAGGTATGATTATTTAGTGTCATTATGATCATATTCAATCTGAATAAACACGATTGATGATTCAATTGTTGACAGTTGGGAGTTTACTGTGATTGTTTCATACAGCAGAGAGACAGTGTAGGGAGAGAGGCGGAGGGAGGTGCCATAGACCAGCCGGTAAGATATTGAGAGACATTTATAGAGCAGTGATGGTGATGCTACCTGTTCAATCTGAATAAACACGATTTATGATTAAATTGTTGACAGTTGGGAGTTTACTGTGATTATTTCAAACAGCAGAGAGCCAGTATAGGGAGAGAGGTGGAGGGAGATGCCACAGACCAGCCGGTAAAATATTGAGAGACTCTTTTATCCAAATCAACTTACAACAAAGTGCTTTCTACAAGAAAAAAGTAAATAACGAGTCAAGAAGAAAATAATAAGCAAATCCTTGACCTATTTGCCCAGCAAAGAGCAATATGCAAGTACAAGAGTAGATCAGTCTAAGTGCTAGCAAAGGCTACAACAAATATATATATGTATACATATTTTTTTTTTGAAAGTGAGTGAAAAGTAAATCATGATATTTGTCCTTTATCTTATCGAAAAGGTTTGTTCTAAGAATTTGCTCTTTATTTTAGGAAATGGATAGGAATCATGATAGCAATAGAGAAGACCGAAGCACAGAGCCCAACCAGCCACATCCCAAGCTGATAGAGACACAAGTCCTTTCATATCGTGTTTTATTTTTTTAGGCTATGTGGTTTAAAGACTTTCCTTGGCTGCACTACTGTCCTTTAATTAAAGGGGTGTTATGCTTTCATTGCATGAAAGTGTTTAAAAATCTGAAATCACTCGCCACAAAAATAGACCCCGCCTTTGTCAAATCGGGATTTACAAATTGGAAGAAGGCAGTTGAAAAGTTTACAAAACATGAAAAGAGCCATGCTCATACTCATTCCGTTAGCATAAGATTGCTTCAGCCAAAGACTGTAGATGTACAGTTATGCACTGCTAGGGCAAGACAGCAAGAGGACAATAGGTACTGCTTAGACAAAATAGTGTGCTCTCTTAAATACTTGGTCAGGCAAGGACTTGCTCTAAGAGGCCACGAGGAGGAAAATGGAAATTTCTTTCAATTCCTTAAGAACATCGCAGAAGATGACTCACGTCTTATGGAATTTATGGGAGTTAGATCTAAACATTACTTAAGTCCGGAAATACAAAATGAAATTATATCAATGATGAGCCATGGCATTTTGCGTGGGGTAGCAGATACCATCAGAGCTCTCCAGACCATTCAATTTTCCATAATAATAGATGGAACTCAAGACATCTCAGGAAGAGAGCAAGAAGCTATATGTTTACGTTATGTGGACCATCATCTTACCCCACTCGAAGTGTTCATAGGCTTATATAGCACTAATGACACAACAGGAAAGGGGCTTGCTGAATTGGCAAGTGATGTTCTGATCAGACTAAACCTTCCTTTGTCTGGCCTCAGAGGTCAAACCTACGATGGGGCGGCTAACATGGCAGGGAAGTACAGTGGTACACAAGCTGTCTTTAAAGAAAAGCAACCACTAGCCCTATTTATACATTGTGGAGCACACTGTGTAAACTTGATTACACAAAAAGCTGTCTTGGCCTCAGTGCTCATCCGTGATGTTTTAGACTGGGTGCACCAACTTGGTCTCCTCCTAGGTCAGTCAGGAAAGAGCAATGCCATGTTGGAAGATATTGCCATAACACAGGACATGCCATACATGTCTCTGAAGCCCTCTGTCCAACGAGGTGGGTGGTCAGGAACAGAGCAATTACAGCTGTTCTGAATCAGTATGAACTAGTGTTGACTGGTTTGAAAGAGATTAGTTTAGGATCATCAAGCACTGCCTCCACTGCAAATGGGTTAAAAGAACAATTCTTTAAAGGCAAAACAGTGCTAGGGTTGATCCTTGCATCAGCAGTCATCAGTGAGCTTGAGGTTCTGAACACTGCTCTACAGGGAAGAACCGAAACCATCTATGGCATGAGGGCAGCTGTTGATTGTGTACAGACCTCTGAATGCCAAAAGAAACGACTCTTCATTTCATACACTGTTCAAAAAAGCATCAGAGATGGTTGAGACTGCATGTAGACCCAATCGAGATCCCAAAGACCAGGCATGCTCCAAAGCGTTTGGCTGATCAATCAGAGGTTCTCAGGCCCGAGTCTGCTGACACTATGATCACTACAGAGTGGAATTCTTTAAAGTCTTAGACAGTGTGTCCACTCAGTTTAGGGAGAGATTTCAATAGGAAGGTCTCCTAACTCTTCAAAAGTTGGAGAACACCCCTTTGGGTGGAGATATTGATGCTACACTAGTAGATAGATACCCTGAGTTAAACAGAGAGCACCTTGCTGTGCAGCTAAACATGTTCTTAATTAATTACCCCTGTACTACTGTTGCAGAAGCAGCAGCAGTCATCCGTGGTTTTACCGGTAGAGGTACGTGGCCTTTTCAGTGAGGTAGAAACGCTGGTCAGGTTGCTCATGGTAGTGCCTGTTTCCTCTTGTGAGTCAGAGCGAAGCTTTAGCGCTCTTCGCAGACTCAAGACATGGCTTCGTTCCACAATGACTCAGAAACGACTCAACCATGTCGCAGTATGCCATATCCATCAGGATTATCTTGATCTCTTGGATAAAAAATACATTTGTCAGAAATTTGTGGAAAGCTGTGATAAGCGCAAGACGTTCTTTGGCTCTTACACATAATTTTGTATTCATACATTTTATATAGCCTTTGTTGCCTAACGACTATTAAGTGGACCTATTTGGAGAAATAAAATGTTGTAATAGTTTAACATAAGCAGTAGGCCTACATTTTACATCCTGACAATTGAACACTTATATATATTGTGCATATATTTTTTATTAAATTTTTTGAGACAAGAAACCTGTTAAAACGCCTTTTCATTTTGAACACCTTTTTTTCTTATAACCTGTTCATACAACTATGTCCTCACTGCATGTCTTTTTTCCACAAATGTATGCAAGCATCCCAATGTAATTTCTTGGATTCTTAATATTCATTTATGATGTCTAATTGAAATGTTAAAAATAAATATTTTACTATATACAAATACATAGTTTAATGTATAAAAAAATGAAATGAAAAGGTTTACTGTTGAGAACACACAGTATGTATTGTTAACTGTTTTGTTTTGCACGGCAGAAAACATGCAGTTATTGAAGTCAACATCCATTAACTTTACCGCTTATCCTGTACAGGGTCACGGGGGGGGGCACTATGCAGAAACCCTGGACATGCAGTCTATCACAGGGCCAACATATAGGGACAGACAACAACTCACACTCACATTCACACCTACGGGCAATTTAGAGTCACCAATTAACCTGCATGTTTTTGGACTGTGGGAGGCTCGGAGAACACGGGGAGAACATGCAAACTCCACACAGAAAGGCCTGGGACGACCTGGGTTCGAACCCAGAACCTTCTTGCTGTGAGGCAACAGTGCTAACCACTGAGCCACCGTGCTGCCCACTGAAGTCAACATACAAAACATTATTTATTTGCTCAGCCACTATAGAAGTAATGGTACATTTCTGTAGGGATGCACCCACACCCCCCTAGTTCAGTGCGTCCCCCCCAATAACTAACTGGCTCCTACGCCCTTGTGTGCAGATCATATTATTATTAATTATTTTCCATCTTATGGCCTAACTAATGCTAATATATATTGCAAATATTTTTATATGTTTGAATCAAGAATAATGTACCGTTGTAGATTTGTATCCCTAACGCAGGAACTTTACCCAGGGACTAATAACTTTCCAAGGAACTCACTGCGTTTCGCAGCCAGTGGGGACAGCTGCTTTTGTTTTTTTTTTCTTTGGCAATCAAAAAACCCAATCAGACATATTGTCCATTGGCGGCATGTGAGGCAGAGGATTGGGCACAGCTATAATCCAACACATTTAAACGCAAGCCTTGTTTTACGTTAGCATATAAATAGGCTGTTTTTGATTATGTTTCTATTGCAAATGTAAGCAATTTCATTTCAGGAAGGCCTAGCCTTTCTTTAGTCTACGTTACCCGCCCTATCTTACAATAATATCTGAAGGCAAAAGAGCAGACTTCACAATACAGTGCTGTGCAAAAGTATTTGCCCCCTTACAGATACTTATTGTTTTTGCACATTTGTCACACTTAAATGTTTCAGATTATCAAACAAATTTTTATATCAGACAAAGATAACCTGAGTAAATACAAAAAGCTGTTTTAAATGATGATTTCATTTATTAAGGGAAAAAAGCTATCTAAACCAACCTGGCCCTATGTGAAAAAGTAATTGCCCCCCCCTTGTTAAATCATGAATTAACTGATATTAACCACATTTTTGGGAAAGCTGAGTTCATATTCACTAGCCACACCCAGGCCTGATTACTGCCAGAACTGTAAAATCAAGAAATCACTTAAATAGAACCTGTCTGACAACATAAAAGATCTCAAAAAGCAACACATCATGCCCCGATCTGAAGAAATTCAAGAACAGATGAGAAACAAAGTCATTGACATCTATCAGTCTTGAAAGGGTTCAAAGCCCCATGGAGGCTTTAGGACTCCAGCAAACCACAGTGAGAGGCATTATCCACAAATGGAGAAAACATGGAACAGTGGTGTACCTTCCCAGGAGTGGCCGGCCTACCAAAATTACTCCAAGAGCGCATCGACTCATCCAGGAGGTCACAAAAGAACCCAGAACAACATCTAAAGCACCGCAGGCCTCACTTGCCTCAGTTAAGGTCAGTGTTCATGATTCAACAATAAGAAAGAGACTGGGCAAACATGGTATCCATGGGAGAGTTCCAAAGCGAAAACCACTGCTGACCAAAAAGAACTCAAAGGCCCGTCTCACATTTGCCAAAAAACATCTTGATGATCCCCAAGACTTGGGAAAATATTCTGTGGACTGACGAGACAAAAGTGGAACTTTTTGGAAGGTGTGCGTCCCGTTACATCTGGCGTAAAACTAACACAGCATTTCAGGAAAAGAACATCATACCGACAATCAAACATGGTGGTGGTAGTGTGATGGTCTGGGGCTGCTTTGCTGCTTCAGAACCTGGGCGACTTGCCGAAATTGATGAAACCATGAATTCTGCTCTCAACCAGAAAATCCTGAAGGAGAATGTCCGGCCATCAGTTTGTGACCTTAAGCTCACTTGGGTTATGCAGCAGGACAATGATCCAAAGCAAGTCCACCTCTGAATGGCTCAAAAAACCCAAAATGAAGGTTTTGGAGTGGCCTAGTCAAGGTCCGGACTTAAATCCGATTGAGATGCTGTGGCATGACCTTAAACAGGCCGTTCATGCTCAAAAACCCTTCAATGTGGCTGAATTAAAACAATTCTGCAAAGAAGAGTGGGCCAAAATTCCTCCACAGCGATGTGAAAGACTCATTGCCAGTTATCGCAAACGCTTGATTGCAGTTGTTGCCGCCAAGGGTGGCACAACCAGTTATTAGGTTTAGGGGGCAATTACTTTTTCACATAGGGCCAGGTTGGTTTGGATAGCTTTTTTCCCTTAATAAATGAAATCATCATTTAAAAACAGCTTTTTGTATTTACTCAGGTTATCTTTGTCTGATATAAAAATTTGTTTCATAATCTGATACATTTAAGTGTGACAAAAAAACAATAAGTATCTGTAAGGGGGCAAATACTTTTGCACAGCACTGTAGATGCCGCACAGATGCCTCAGTGTCCTACATATAACAACCTTTAAGTTTCTTCCCAGTAGTTCCTGGGACTAAAAATTGAATAAACAATTTTATGATGCACTTTTAGTAGTCCTTCTTCTGGACATTGTAGTTTCACCACGGAAGACCCACGTCAATGATATCCCAACGCATTACATAGTGTAGTGTAAGTGCAGTTGGATTCCCCTAGGTCTTTTCCTAATTCCATAAGAATTCTCCATTATATCTTTCCTCATGATGTTTTCTATCGAGGGAAAAGATGGTTAAAGTCAAATGACACACTTTTTTTGACTGATTGGATGTCATGTTCCTTTTTATTTTTATTACGGAAGCACTTAATTTAAATCCATATTTGGATGTCAACAACCGTTCACATGCTTTTATTTTATTGCTTTTATTATGTGGATGTGTATTTTATTGTACACATATTGCAGTTTTTATGATTTAAATTTGAGTTCCACGAGAACTCACACATTTCTTCATCAAATGAGTTTCAAAATTAATAGAAACTATAGTCAGGTAGTTGGTAATCTAGGTGTTTGCTGTAGCCCCTCTGGTATGAGACAGAAGCCCCAGATCATCTGCATTGAGTAGACTCTTCACTTCTGTGATATTAATATAATTGGTTCTGCAGATTGCTCGACTGTTTTTACCAATGATTTTATGAAATGTTGAACAGAATAGGGGATAGAATACATCCCTCTCACATTGTGTAATGTTAACTGATTTTCTGTGTAAAGAGTCTATTGCTTTTGCAATTTAAGAATTGGTCTTTTCATATCAAAAAACAATTACATTGTACATTTGAGAGAGAGAGGTGTTTTATCAGAATTAGGACCAAGATTAAGGGGTCAGAATTGGTCGGGTTTTTGAGAAAGTTATTTGAAAGAAGCCTATAGGGTAAGTAGGCCTATAGGGTAAGTGTAATGGAAGTTTTGACACTTTCATAATAAGTACGACTTAATTATAGTGCTATGTTATTACATTATCGGCTCAAATTCAATTCAAATTTCAGTTTTATTTATAGCAAGCCAATAATCTAATAACCGGTCAATAATGTAATAACTTATCACATTTTGGGGAAAAAGTTATTACGTTATTGGTTCAGACAGTTTATTACAGTTATTATTAAGTTATTACATTATCGGCTTTTATGGCGTTAAGAATGGGAAAATTATTATTGGCAGTAATTACATTATTGGTAGATATTACTTTATTGGGTAAATATGTCTGTCACCAGTGCTGCGTTTCATTAGTAGTTCCAGGTCCCCTCATTCACTTACACTCAGGCCTTGGTATGACGTAACAGCTGTGTCAGTTTATAATTGTGACGTCCTGGAATAGCCTCACACCAGGCAGCAGGCTAAACGCATGGATTCCTAATTGGGGTTGATGTTTTACACCTGTGGGATTTTTGGGGTTGCTTACCATTGGTGTTTCCCGTGTATATATGTCACACCATTTGGTTTGGTGTTTGTGCGGTCATTATATTTGTTAAGATTTAACCATTTAGTTACATGTATTTTATGCTGTGTATTAGACCACTTAATTACATATATTATGTGCTGTGTATTAAAAGGACAATCCTACACATTATAATCTGTTCAAGGTCTGTCAATGGTCTTACGATCTCTGTAGACTTTTCCCCTCTCTTACAGCGCACGCCTGTATTTGATACGACTACAACAATGGCAGAGACGTGCCTAGAGGCTTAGGATTGAGCCTGCGCACCAACAAGGGAGGGTCTAACGTCTAAACCAATGACTTCTCTCCATCCAGTTGACATATGATCTTGTATTCTACCACTGTATAAAAGGAGAACAGACCCCTCCCAGGTGGCGGCATTCGATAGACTGGGTTTGTGTGTCTGGGTGTGTGTGTAGGACAGCAGACTGGTGTAGCGTGGTGTCGCCCTTTGTTATCTTTTGATTTCATCGTATTCTTCTTTATTATTTTTGTATTGATTACTTTATTGATTAAAGCTTGCTATTGCTTATACCTTTAGTCCTGTCGTCTCTCAGAACTGCGGGACGCGACATATTGTGTACCTCGATTAAAGCCACGTTACTTACCTTTTGAGTTACGACTACCTCTTTTTGCCTTGTCCGGATTACTGCATGTGGGTCTGTTTTACTACACCGCTTACCATCGTGACAATAAACAAAAGTTTTTCTGTTTGTGATATGCATCATGATTATCCTAACTATTATTGCTAGAGGTTTATGATATCTTCCTCCTGTTGGTTTTGAATGCGGAACAGATATGGTATAAATTAAATCGGTTAACAAAAAAACTAAATCATCAGTTCAGGTGTCTGACCATCTTTCGGCGGGATCCGCGCCACAGATTATTTGAACGTCAACTCTTTATTATTGGGGGTTTCGAGAGGCCTGAGATAGTACTGATTTTGATGTAGTCATGCAAATAAAACAATATTAATTCACTAATAGGACATTGTAAAATACATTAACGTCTTGTTCACAAATCTGACCCTATAATCTTTTCCAGCAGGAGTGGGTGTCATTTTCAATGGAGGGCATGCTGAGAAGGCGGCCGTAAACTCTATGCAAATTCCAAGTGAAGTTTGCTAGGCGTTGACACAGTCAGACACACTATATGGCCAAAAATACGTGGACACCCCTCCAAATCATTAAGTTCAGGTGTTTCAGCCACACCCATTGCTCAACAGGTGTATAAAATCAAGCACATAGCCAAACAAACACTCACAAACAAACAAACAATCTCCATAGACAAACACTGGCAGTAGAATGGGTCGTACAGAAGAGCTCAGTGACTTTAAACGTGGCACTGTCATAGAATGCCACCTTTGCCACCAGTCAGTTCGTGAAATTTCTGCCCTGCTAGACCTGCCCCGGTCAACTATAAGTGATATTATTGTGAAGTGGAAGCGTCTAGGAGCAACAACAGCTCAGACATGAAGCGCTAGACCACGCACACTCACAGAATGCTGAAGCGAGCGCCGAGTGCTGTGAAAGTGCGTAAAATTCGCCTGTCCTCTGTTACATCACTCACTACAGAGTTCCAAACTGCCTCTGGAAGCAACATCAGCACAAGCACTGTGCGTCGGGGGCTTCATGAAATGGGTTTCCATGGCCGAACAGCTGCACACAAGCCTAAGATCACTACGCGCAATGCCAAGCGTCGGCTGGGGTGGTGTAAAGCTCACCGCCGCTGGACTCTGGAGCAGTGGAAACGCGTTCTCCGGAATGATGAATCACGCTTCACTATCTGGCAGTATGATGGACCAATCTGGGTTTGGCGGATAGCAGTAAAACGTTACCAACCGGAATGCATAGTGCCTATTGTAAAGTTTGGTGGAGGAGGGATAATGGTGTGGGGCTGTTTTTCAGGGTTTGGGCTAGGCCCCTTAGTTCCTGTGCAGGGTAATGTCAATGCTACAGCACACAAAGACATTTTAGACAATTGTATGCTTCCAACTTTGTGGCAACAGTTTGGGGAAGGCCTTTTTCTGTTTCAACATGACTGTGACAACATGACAAGTTTGGTGTGGAGAAACTCAAGTGGCCTGCACAGAGCCCTGACCTTAACCCCATTGAACACCTTTGGGATGAATTGGAACGCCGATTGCGAGCCAGGCCTTCTCGTCCAACAGCAGTGTCTAACCTCAGAAATGCTCTTTTGGCTGAATGGGCACAAATTCGCAGACACACTCCAAAATCTTGTGGAAAGCCTTCCCAGAAGAGTGGAGGCTGTTAAAGCTACAAAGGGGGGGCCAACTCCATATTAATGCCCATGGTTTTGAAATGGGATGTCCAACAAGCTCATGTAGGTGTGATGGTCAGGTGTCCATTATTTTCACTCTTCTCCTGCACATGAAACCTGTGCACAAAGCCAACACAACACGACAAACTGGATGGAGAGAAATATGGAGAAATGTAATGTCTGAAAGAATGTAATAGCCTAATTAAACATGATTATATGAACTTGACAGATTACAATCATTGGACAAATTGATCAGAAACGGCCACTAGGATCGCAGCGTAGTTGACGAGGCGATGACATTGGGCTGAACCAAGAAGCGAGAACAGGCGTGCTCGCTGCTTTTGGTGTGCATTGTACGTTACAAGAAGCCCAAACAAAAGTAGAGACCATTTTCCATTTAGCCAATTGCCCATCACAGTTACAAAATTCGAAACACATGATGCACTTTATGTGGGGCCCATCAAGGGAAAGAAAAAAAACATACAGATTTTGATAAGAAATTAAGTTTTCTTATTTACACCGATTTAAAATTATTTAATTTATAAAACACACAATTCTACCAATAAAGTAGGCCTATGTATATGAGAAATAGCAGCTCATACCATTTCCAAGTCTGAAATCTCTCTCCATTTGAATTTTTGTGGTGCAAATAAGTAAATAAGTGTAATAACCTTTAATAATTTTAAAGGACATCCATAATTTTAAATATGATCCTATTTTACAAACATAAGATGACGAATGGATGGATAAATAAACAGGACGGAGATGAGTCAAACAGTTACTTTATTTGTATTCAGGTAAAAACATGAACCTGATGCAGTAAATTATTGCAGATCTTAGAAACCAGCAAATGAACGATTCGGCCAAGAGCATAGTGTGGCGCCCTCCCCTGGCCAGACTGCAGGTGCTCACCATGGGTTGTTCCAAGCCAGCAGTGCAAAAGAAAATAAACTACAGCAAAAAAGACAAAAAAAAGGATATTTTTTTTAAAAGAAAAACAAAAGACCCAAATGTTACGCAGATAATTCCCACCTCACACAAGATGTGAAACTGCATAAAAAAAGTTATTCCGTAATTTTTTTTTTAAATGATATCTGGCCATAAAACAATAAAAATGATGCCAGACAAATGTTTTTCCGAGCTACATTATAGGTTTGTGGGTAGCCTTGCCAGTATCGAACACACTCCAAACTGCCTAAGTTCACACACCGGATAGAACTCTTCAACATAAATGCTGAAGCTCTGAAGCCAGAACACTTACAACTTGGGTAAAAAAAAAAAAAAAGTAAAGAAAGAATATTTGAATAATGCTACGCTCTTACCGCTTCCCGCATTCAAGCAACTGCAACTCTCATTTCCACATATTTAAGCAAAACACACAAGAGGAAAAGCTGAACCTAAATACAACACACAAACTTGGGGCCATATAATACAGAACAAAATGCTAACAGACAAACTGAAGTGAAGAAGACATGAGAACAAAGCTATTCTATCAAATGTGTAAAATGAGCAAGTCTGCAAATTTGTCTGTACAAATCATCTTTGGAGCTAAAGTGAACCTAGCTTGCTCAATGGACCCCCTCTTCCACATCCCGGAGTGAGATCACACAGCACTCAGGGGAGGAAACATCCCTTTAATTTATATATATATATATATATATATATGTATATCTATATCTATATAGATATATATATAGATATAACACAGCAATGCAATTTAAAATGTCAACCAGTTTTTTTAAGTTTTTTTTTAACAATTACTTGATTACTAATATAAGTTTTTCTCCTTTTTTCCCTCTTCTATGTTCTCTGAGAGAAACACAATGCTTTTCCATTTGTAAGAGACGGGGCAGCAAATATATACTTTTCTGCAAGCTATTTTCTCTAACAAGAAGGCTGTACACATTGCCTTGATGTAGGTGATAAAAAAAACTATAAGGAAGTCATGATTTCTTCAGTTGCTGTAGAAGGCATTTTGAATGGGAGACACAGCAAGATCAGGAGAGGTGGAAGGACTGCTGTCCCTCGCGAGCCGCTATCAACAGTTTCTCGCGCATGATCTCTATGCTGGAGTAGTCGGGCAGCTTCAGGTAGTTGACGCAGGTCATGACTGAGGGTAGAAAGTCATCTGGGTTCTCTGTTGACTCAAACGTCTTCCTCACAATTGTCAAAGGTGGGTTCAAACTCCGAAAACCTGAAAAATAATGATAATTTGGTTTGAAAATTGATGCATTTAGGAATGCAGCCAATAAGGTTAACAGTAGTTCCTATTTCACTTTACAGTAGGTGACTATTGCAAAATGTACAGGAGAACTGCTAAATAGGGTTCATTAATGTAAAATTATACATTTCACAGTATACGTTTTAAACAGTTAATAACGTATGTAACTAAGTTTAAGAGTATATGTACAAGGCCAAGTCACCTCCAACAGGCAATCTAGGGCTTCCTGTGACAAACTGCAGGAATAGTCTCTGCTGCTCTGCATCAAAGCTGCTCAGCACTTCAAACAGGAATTTCACAGCACGGCTGTGGAGAGAAATTCAACACACATGCTTGACCAGTTAGCAATTAAATCTACTCATCCATATGTTAACAGAAAGTTGAAGGGCGCATGGCTAATAAGGCAGTACTAATATGTAGGGTTGGGTATGAAAAAACTGTTTAGTTTGGTACCAACCTTATTATGTTGGTCCTACAGAGTATACATTTTTGGAATGGACAGATACAAATAAAAATATAAATACATGTTATATGTTACGTACGAAAATGCACTCAGATTAAAGCTGCCAGTCTGCGCTTTGAGATTGACCTCATTGTCAATGTATCCTTTTAAAGTGCTGGAGTATTAATTCATTGTCCATCAATTGATGTGCTAACTGTATAATAATTTGTAGAAACGTTGTTAATAACCCTAAACCAATAATCCTATACAGTTGTCATAATATAGAGTGGGATGTTCCTAATGACTAATTTCCCCCATTAAAATCTTGATTTGTAATACCAAGAGAAGCATTTTCTTTATTAAGATCAAAAAACCTCAGACCGTGCATTATAAACTTGTCTAGGCCTATATTTGTGCGCACTGACACTGACATCTAAGCAAAGCTAGCACTCATAGGTTTCTAGTGCAACTGTTAGCATTGTAGCTAAATGGAAAAACAAATACTTAAAAACATCCCAAATGGACGTAAAAATCTAGACGAGTTGGGACTTCTAGAGAGAACTTGAAATAAGGTAAAATAGTGAACTTTTCCTAAAACTCCACATCCATTTCTTGTTGCTCGATCATTGCGGGCAGCAACAGTTTTGTGTATAATTCATTTTAAATAGAAATAAACTGTTTATTTATTTGTTTGTTAAGTAGGCGTCTTTGTATTATGCATCATGAAACTGACATCTAAACCAAATGTAGCTTGTAACTTCGATACTCAAGGTGATGATGCACATCAGCGTTGGTTAACATAAGGCACAACATCACTACGATTTAGTTCCTTTTTTTTACACAGTACTCTCATGCAGCATTCAGTAGACAAGTGTTCTCTTTTTTAAATCTCAGTTTCGTCCGTGTTTTTTTCTTCAATCTAACATTTGCAGCATACCTCGTTCAAATCTTGATTTTCTCAATTTAACCTTTTTACACAATGTGACACATTAACTCAAATTAATGGAATTACGTAATCAGCCAGCACAAGAATAATATTTCACTATAGTTTGTGTGTCCCTGTGAAACTGGGAGCTGTGTTGTCAGGGGCTGTAGCCCCTTGTAGGGTCTCCCATGGCAAATTGGTCCTGGGGGAGGGTCCAGACTAAGCGCGATTCAAAGACCCATGATGATTCGTACACAGCGTAGCTGTGTGAGAACGAGAGGCTCGCCTCTACGCAACTACGAGTTGCTGAGGGGAAGGCTCTGACTGTTGTTTGTGCTTATGCACCAAACGGGAGTATCCTGCCTATTTAGAGTCGCTGGATGGGGTCCTGGAAAGTGTACCCTCTAGGGACTCTATAATTCTGCTGGGGGACTTCAACGCTCACTTGGGTGACGATGGAGAAACTTGAAAGGGGTGATTGGGAGGATAGCCTGCCCGATCTGAACCTGAGTGGTGCTTTGCTGCTAGACTTCCTAGGTGGCTCAGTGGTTAGCAGTGTTGCCTCACAGTAAGGTCCTTAGTCCAAACCCCACCTGAGGCCATTCTGGCCCAAGCGCCATTCTGCGTGGAGTATCCATGTTCTCCCTGTGTTTGCGTGGGGTTCCACCCACTTACAAAAAACATCGGAGTATTAACCCATCAGTGCCCTGACTAAAAGCACTGCAGTTACTCTGTGTGTGTGTGTGTCTGATCAGTGTGTGCAAAGGTCTGTTGCGATATGGTTGAGTGAGCAAGTCTGGCACGAATTGGCTGCTGTGGTATCACCCAGACTGATTGTTGTGTGTGATAGCTGTCCATTCGTTCTGTGTACCTAATTGGCTTCCAATTTGTAAAGCACTTTGTCCTGAGAATAGCGCTAAAAACTAAATCCAAGTAATTATTATTATTATTCTGTGCTAGTCATGGGTTGTCCATAACACTGTGTTCAAGCATAGGGAGGTTCAAAAGTGTACTTGGTACCAGAACACCCTAGGCCGATAATCAACTTTGTGGTCGTATCATCCGATCTGCGGCCGTATGTCTTGGACACTCTGGTGAAGAAAGGAGCTGAGCTGTCAACTGATCACCACCTGGTGGTGAGTTGGATCAGATGGCGGGGAGGCTGCCGGAGAGACCCAGTAAACCCAAATGTGTAGTGAGGGTGAATTGGGAACGTCTGGCTGAGGCCCCTGTCCGTGAGGTCTTTAACTCCCACCTCTGGAAGAAATTCTCGGGCATCCCGGGTGAGGTTCGGATTATGGAATCCGAGTGGGCCATGTTCATAACCTCCATTGTGGAAGCAGCTGCTAGGAGTTGTGGTCAGAAGGTTGTTGGTGCCTGTCGTGGCGGCTGTCAGGCTGAAGAAAGAGGCCTTTCGGGCTTGATTGGCCCAGGGGTCACCTGAAGCAGCAGACTGGTACCAGGCGGCCCAAAGGGCAGCGGCTTCGGTGGTCACAAAAGCAAAAACCCGGGTGTGGGAGGAGTTCGGGGAGGCTATGGAGAAGGACTTTCGGTTGGCCTCAAGGACGTTCTGGCAAATTGTTCGATGGCTCAGGAAGGGAAAGCAGGGCTTGGCCCTGGCTCTGTTGAGCATGGGAGGAGAAGTGCTGACCAGACTGGGGATGTCGTTGGGCGGTGGAAGGAGCACTTGACTCCTTAACCCAACCATGAGTTTGCCCATTCAGTCCTAATTTGTTTTGTGGACTTGGACAAAGCCTACAACTGTATCCCCCGGGGAGTCCTGTGGGGGGTACTGCGGGAGTATGGGGTACCGGGGCCATTGCTACGAGCCATCCGATCCTTATATAGCTGGATTGAGAGCTGTGTTCGTATTCTCGGCACAAAGTCAGACACGTTTTCAGTTGGTGTTGGACTCCGCCAGAGCTGCCCATTGTCACCGGTTCTGTTGGTGATTTTCATGGATAGAATCTCAAGGCGTAGCCGGGGGGAGGAGTGTGTCCGGTTTGGGGACCTCAGAATTGTTTGTCTGCTCTTTGCAGACGATGTGGTTCTGTTGGCTTCTTCAGACTGTGACTTTCAGCAAGCACTGGAGCGGTTTGCAGCCGAGTGTGAAGCGGTCATCATGAGAGTCAGCACCTCCAAGTTTGAAGCCATGGTTCTCTGCCGGGAAATGGTGGAGTGCTCCTCTCCGGGTCGGGAGTGAGTTGCTGCCCCAAGCGTGGGAGTTCAAGTATAAAGAGTTCAAGGGTAAAATGGAGCGTGAAATTGACAGGCGGATTGGTGCAGCATCAGCAGTAATGCGGGCGTAGTACCGGTCTGTCGTGGTGAAGTAGGAGCTGAGCCGAAAGGCAAAGCTTGCGATTTACTAGTCTGTCTACGTTCCAAATCTCACCTATGATCATGAGCTTTGAGTAGTGACCGAAAGAACAAGGTCACAAATACAAGCGGCTGAAATGAGTTTCCTCCATAGGGAGGCTGGGTTCAACCTTAGAGATAGGGTAAGGAGCTCGGTCATCTGGAGGAAGCTCGAAGTAGAGCAACTGCTCCTTCGTGTCTAAAGGAGCCAGATGAGGTGGTTCGGGCATCTGATTAGGATGCTTCCTGGACGCCTTCCTTTGGAGGTTTTCCAGACACGCCATACTGGTAGGAGACCCCGGGGTAGACCCAGAACACGCTGGAAAGATTATATATCTCATCTGGCTTGGGGAAAGCCTCGGGATCCCCCACGAGGAACTGGAAAACGTTGCTGGGGAGAAGGACATCTGGACCACCCTGCTTAGCCTGCTGCCACCGTGACCCGGCCCCAGATAAGCATTGGAGAATGGATGGATGGATATAGTGTAATCAGCTTTCCCTGTAGCCCCTGGGGGTACAACGTGTACCCCTGGTTGAGAACCACTGGACTAGTCGACTAGACTAACCTAAATATGGACTGTTTTTTTTAGTGCTTTCTTAATTTTAAACAAACAGTCCAAAAAATATTCTGTCAGCCATTTGAAACCATTCTTCATTCTTCAATAACCAAATTGTATTTTAAATGCATCTGAAATGTGTGACATGGTCTGTTAACCCTATATGAAGCTAACCAACAAGATAGCATATGAAAAAAAAAACAAAAAAAAAACATTGGGAAATTCACCAAAAAAAGCTAAACCATGAAGAAGAAACATTAAATTAAAACTGTTAATATATAATGCTGCTATTTATATACAAAAATATATTTTATTTTACATTTTTGCTGTGGTTAACCCCTCCATGATTCTAGATTTCTTTTCAAACGATACCCAACCATACTAATATGTATTTGTTTCACACTGAACAGTAGCTGGTCTATTTGGCCCTCTAACCTGTCATGTGTGTAGCCGTGATCAGGTCGACAGCATTCCATCAGTGTCTTGACGTCCCAGGTCTCTGACTTGCTGCCACACAACAGTTGATCCAGCTACAAGATCCAGGGAGGAAACATAAGAAATTGGTGACTATAAACTAAAGGAGGGCTACGTTCCATATAAAAGTTACAAGGATCTGTACTGATGTGACATTGCATATACGTTTCTTTAAACAGACTGGATGGACTGAGGCTACATTTGTAGTGAGCTGTGGATTAAAATAAATTGTAGCATCTTACTTGTATGTAAAACTCAGTCATTAATTATACATTTCTTTATTATGCCAACTGTATCTTGTAAGTTCCAGTCACGCGGACCTATTAATCATTAATGCAATAACAAGGCAATCAATCAATCCCTTACATAATGCAATGCCAACCCCGTGATAATGGTAGTTGAAAACTTCTAGCATTGTCCAAACACTGTACGTCAATGTGATTAGATATTTTCCAAATGCTTAAATTAGCTCTGTCATATAACAGTAGAGACGGCAGAGATATGCTACTAAAAAGAACTGCATCCCCAGGCAAAATAACCCTAATTTCCTCTATAGAAGTCTCTGTTCAAGGCTGGAATGGGAGTCTCTGTTCAAGTTGTGAATGTTTTGTTTACACAATCAGACAGCTCAACCCAAAGCACCTAAGATGTTACCAGACAGATGTCTTGCTCAGCAAAGCAATAACTTTACATAACAAACCCCACTAGCAAGGAAGCTGACAAGAAAACAAGAAAACTTTTGTCAGCTAAAGTAGCCACGATAACCAATTGACAATACTGGCAACCGAAAAATTGGGCATGATGTTGAACACACAAACATAATTAAAGGTGTGGCAATGTCTTCATTATTACATTGACGCATTTATCTTAAATTTTCTCTTTCTCTTTATCATTTAGATTCATCGGTAAAATAGTAGATTGATTAATTGAAAGTCGTTAGTGCCACGCAATATAGTTTGTTTCAAAACCTCTGTAGTTTGACATTTCTTTTCTTTTTAGGTTCATCATGTCAAAGCCGTAACGTTGGGCTAGGGTTCTCTATTGATTTTGTGGCCACATTCGTTCATTGCCTTCAAACGGCAAACTATGAAAATATTCATCTGTTAGCCACACACTAAGTTTAGCTTGGGTTCATGTGCAGCTAAGTACTGTGCCATTCGCCCCCGTTCTTTTCAACAACATAGGTAAAAAGTGAGAAATGAAAAACTAACTTTTGTTAGCTAACTGCAAAACTCTACTGTCAGACATGCACCAATTTTCTCTTGCTTACACACACAAAGCAGTAGCCTAACCTAACAAAATGTAACCTATATACAACAACGTGATAAAACCCTTCTAAACCCCTATGTCCCACAATAATGGGACACTATAAAAAGATTTAGTTTTTTTTCCTTTAGATCTACACTGATCTCATACAAGGCCTCTCTGGATTCAACTTGACGGAATTCCGCCATAGCGTCAGATAACTTTAATCCTTGATAGCTGCTTGAAATAAATAAATACAAACGTGAATACTTAAAAAAAACATAATATATAATTATAGACAACATATATATATAAAAATAGCTTTGAATTTGGGGCATATGACATTCAGGATAGAGCTCACCTCTTCTGGGTAGAAATACTGCAAATGATGCAGAGGGAAGACGGACTCAAATCCTTCCCTGAACGACTCAAACTGCCTTGCCACGCCTTCGTTGAGAGTCCAGTAGACCACCAACTACAGAAATGCATAGAAATATATTTAGTGCTGTGGCAAGAAGACCATGTCAACGTTTTAGAGAATTATAAATAATGCCTCTGTGCGCAGTTTCATTAGAAAACATTCACCCACACAATACAATGCCAGAATTTGACAAGCGCTGTTTTTATTGCTCTCCTCTGCAAGTGTTATTGCATCTCAGCCATGGGACTGTAGTTATTCCTGGGAAGCCATTAGCCTAATTTCAAATGCAAATCTAAGTAGGGTTTGCCGGGCCGGGCACAATGAAACGTGCAAATTAAACAAACCCAATACGTAATTGTTTAAACACCACGCCACTATTTAGGCAAATAAATGTAAGGGATTGATGAAAGGGTGAGTGTGAATATTCACTGGTAAATTATCTCAGTTCTACTGTAACACCATAGTAAATAGTTTGTGTGTGTGTAAGACACCAGTACGCACTCTGAGGTATTCTTCCAAATTGTAGATGGTTACTGGGACGTCCTTGCCCCCTTTCTTCAGCTCTATATTGGGGAAGCCTGGCAGAGTAAAGTCCAACCCCAGGTCTTCCACAGAGCAGCCATTCATGTTGAGGCTCTCCAAGGACTGCTGCAGGGTCTCCCTTGTCTGCCAGAAAACAAACACAACCAATCAATGAATCTATATATTTAATTATAATATACCTCATATCAATATTAAAATATGCCACGCGTAAGAGAATCCGACACCAGCAAAGTTGGGTCACAGATGTAGCAATTGTGATGCTATCATTCTGGCAAACTTGGCACATCCTGCCTGTGCAGACTACTGTGATTACAAGCAGAAAACTAATAAGTGGCACTATCTACATCCTTAACAACAGCAGTATTCACTAATAAAATCCCTTTGCGCATCATAGATGATAGGAAAATAGGTTACCAGTTTTGGAACCACTGGCCTAGACCATTCATATACTGGAGGATTGTTTCTTTTTGCCCTGTGGCCCTAACTCAATGGCGATTAACTAACATTATTTGAATATCCTTCTATAACTAGGGGTCATTTTTACTAGACGATAACTTTAGAAAGCCTGGACTAAAAAACTAATTTTAGGGTTAGAAAATCATATTCATAAGGCTTCACAGACTTAGATGAGTCAGTTATGTCTTATAATTTGCATTTGAGAAAAACAAAACAACTTTTCATTAGCATAGCCTATTGTTTTTCTGAATCTTAGTGCATAAAAAGTTACAAATGTTTTACAAATTCAAAATAAAATTAAGACAAGCATCATCTTGGAGTCAGCCACTTCTTTCTTTTGACTTTAAATATAGTAAAACTCTTTGACCTGATTTCTATATTGACTTACAAGTCAACATTAAAGTAGACTAAACAAGCTGTTTCACACATTAAAGTAGACTAAACAAGCTGTTTCACACATTTCTGAAATCTTCTTAATGCTTAATATATAAGTTCCATGCCTACATGGTAAGAAAAAGACAATCATTGTTGTTTAGGAAGTGGTATAGTGCTCTCACTTGAGACTGATCCAGCTCCAGCCTCTTCTTCTGGCGTATAATGTCCTCCAGGTGCTGGATAGACTTGGCCACGCCTGGGTCAATGTTAATCAGGTCGTGGGAGCTGATAGATGCCTCGTGCCGAAGCATCCACTTGTAGAAAGGTAACCCTAATGGCAGGTCCAGCTGGGAACAGGAGGATGAGAATATTAGAGCTAGCTGTACATCAGAGAGAAAAAAAAAACAAATATTTTTTACAACATAAGTACTTTAAAACTAAACTGTCGGTCCTCCAGTTTCCCCAAAATCAATTTTAATAAATATGTCAGTTAAATGTATTAATGTTAGGAAAAGTTTGTGTCTGACCAGCCACAGCTAACTATGTGGGAATCCTACAAGAATAAAACAATATTCTAATCAGGAGCGCACACATTTTATGGGGCTAATGTAATTACCAATCGGAAGTCCATGATGGCTTTGGCCATCAGTTTGCCAAGAAAACGGAACTTCATCTTGATTTTAGTAATGTGTGCCGGTTTGCTAGTTCTGCCAAAGGGTACAGCGAACAGCCCTCTTGAGCTGAACATGTACTTAGTAGACTCTTGGCTTCCTGTCAAGACAAAGAAAAATCAGTTGAAGATGGTAAAGATAATAAAAAATCTAAGTTTAAGTTACGTTTATGAATATACGTATATAATGTACATGGTGCGATTTTCCCTGTGGGAGTGATGCAGAATTCCCGTTCTTTGTCTGAGAAATATCCTCCCAAGTTTCTCATTTAAAGAGTGGTCTTTAAATTGAATTACTCAAATATTCATTGAAAAAGTGCTTCTCGAAATGTTGTTTACTTTTCTAAAGTGCATAGATTTTTTCAGAATAGCTTTTGGCTAAATGTGGTTTTATAGTAAAGTATATGTAAATAACTTGGTGGTCCAGTGTTCTGTCACTCAGGGCAGTAGCTGTGCTACAATTAATCATCAAAATCATCAAATTTGAGTTCATAGTTATTTTCTTGAAAATAAGATGTAAAATATTTTTTACAATTCAGTTAATATTACAAGTGGAGTGATAGTTTGATGACATGCGTAGAAACTGGTTCCTTACAGGGCTAACTTTTACTTACAAAGCCTCAGCTAATTGTCTGTTGATCATCACAAAAATAATAAAACGTAGGCCTAAACGTAAATGACATGCAACTTGAGAAAAGACTGAGTTCACTGCTTTGACAATTCATTAAATGTTTTTATTGTATTTACAGCGTAAATTGGACCACAAATTGGACCAATAGCAAAAATCCTGAAGAAAAAAAAAAGTATATGAAACAAGCATTTTGGAGGCTCTCTTTGAATTTTCTTTGAATGTTATTAAATAAATAGGCCTCTTTTTTGTAATGTTAATAGTTGTTTATTTTAAATGTGCCTGGTGTTACATGCCAGACTCAACGATTTCACTGTGTATACTGATAGAAAGGCAAAATGTGTAAACCTTGGCATGCAACGGCCGGTCCACAGCCCATTCTTTTATTATATGATGCGTCAATGATGATCAAGTCATATTATTACTATTAGGTCGATTTATGGCGCCCTAACTACGCCCGCAGTTTTGATTCCATTCCAGTGGCGACAGGTCTTGGGTTTTTTCGTGTAGTGCACTTACATGTAGCGAAGTGATCAGTTCACGTGTTATATTTTCAATTATTATTAATTTATTTAATGTATTTCAGCATTTCATGTATTTAAGGAGTGCAGGACTCAAGCAAGGCTAGCTGGCTTGAGAGGCTAAAGCCTCATAACTAGGCTACCTAGCAAGACAATTACCACTAGCCCGATGGTTTTTCTAGCTAAATTCTAAAGGCTAAAAGAACCCTGAGTAAACACCTGTAATGTTTTCTTGCGATCCTTAAAGTGTTTGGCTCAATCCCTAATGATTTTGCCTCCCCTGCTGTAAGCTACCGCAAACTCAAATCTAAAATCAGAAACTAACAAGTAGGCCGATAGATAGGCAATTGCAGCCAAAAAGAAACAAAACAAACAGGAAAAGTTCGCTTTCTCTTGAAGTATGCTGTCCTCCCCTGTGTACTTCAAGAGCAAGCGAACTTTTCCAGTGAATTAGCTGTTGTAGTTCACACCCCAATGCAGCAGGGGAACATTTGCCTCTCCTTGTGTTCCCGCTTAGACGTGTTATAAAAAGAAACATACGCGCACATTTTATAATTAAATAAATAGGCCTCTTTTTTGTAATGTTGTTTATTTTAAATGTGCCTGGTGTTACTTTCCTGTCACGTGTCCTCCAGACGAATAATTGGAATAAATCGCCAGTTTAAACAGCGCCAGCCTAGTTTACGTTGGTTCTTTATTTTCTTCTGAGTTAACATGCAGCAATGAAACATGCGGACTAGGGAAATTCAATGGAACAGTTGCTTTTATATCTCATTCACTTGTTTGCACAAGAACCACCACATTAGTTGAAAACGAAAGTAAACATACATACACCCCCACGCTCCCACAATGCCACATCTTAAAGTAACAGGCGTAATCTTTTTGACCCCATAACTCTAAAGGTCTATTATTATGTAAGGCGTGAAGGTTGAGCTAACACGAGGACGTAGGGGAGACTGGGGACGGTTGCAACACTTTTTGCATTTCTCTGTTACTCAGAGACTAATTGACATAGACCAGCCAAACATATTAAACTTATATCTGTCTTCTAATTACCCATACAATTTAAAGATGACTACATGACATATAATTCACAAGATTTATATGAATGGAAGAAGTCGGATGTCGCAACTGGCCCCAAGTGGACGTTTACACTTGTGTTCAGTTCAGCGCTGTCCACCAACACACAAGGACGTAATAGTCCTGCAGCGGTTATTTTAAGGGGCTGGCCACCCGCACTGCCAGTGAGCTGATGGTGGAAACGCATTTGCTCAGGGAAATGCATTTTCTATCATATACTGTTTTCCTTAAGTTTTATTATTATGTGATTGCGTCATGCAATTACATACTGTTATCGGAAAGTCATATTAATATTACTATTATTGGTGGCGCCTTAACTAAGCCCGCAGATTTGACCAAATCGATTCCATTCCAGTGCCCACATGTCTAGGGTATTACAGTCCATTGCGCTTACATACAGCTAAGTGATCGGGTCACGTGTTATATTTTTAATTATTATTTTTAATCGGTTTTTGGCCCCTTTGAAATTAATGGGGAGATGGTTTTGACTGGGAGAGAGATTTCACGGGCATATACCACCATTTAGCGTTAATGTTATGTAATTACAAGTTGTTATGTTAGGCTGTACTGACTGTCTTGGCTTGTTAACTGCTGCCACCTTTACCATATATGCAAACTAAGCAGCTGCCTAGAGCGGCACTACCAAAAGGCGGCCAATCCGCCTCCTTGGAATTTTTCTGCTGCCCGCTCAAGCATGAAGAGTGGTTTGTTGATTTAAATTTAAACAAGCAAGTAGCACTAACACACACAAACCGAATGAAATTCTGATATGGCCAATCATATTGCTGTGTATTTGTTTAGTTTTTTTTGTTCTGGTGTGGGTGGTGCATGGCTCTTGCCGGCGTGACCAGCAAAGCGTTGATTGACTGTAGGTCCATTTGTGAGGTTTCTCTCTCTGTCTCTCTCTCGATAAAAATTATTAAGGGGAGGTTTCAAACAACACTATAGCTAAAAAAGGTTTAAACAGTTAAGTTATTCCCTTTGACAACGAGAAATATGCGATTAAAAGGCAGTAACCTTACTTTTTAAATTCTCCCGTTTGGTCTACTTCTTCCCGTCTACTTATTATCCGCCACAACGGCCTACGTCTGTATGTTGACTAGAACAGAAGTGACAAGTTAGAGAGTCATCGGTAATAAAACATTTCTAAAAGACAAAATCTGACTGGGAGTATAAGAAAACGAGACTTCATAAAGAACAAAACCCCTCAAGGTTTAAAGGTGATTTTATATTAAAGCTGGTCGAGTTGTCTTTTCCTGCATGTTTATTTAGTAAACATTTTATTGCGGTGACTAGATGGCAGCATACTCAAGGGTATGATTCGGCAGTATACACAATGGTATGAATTCAGGGACGTCGTTAGGCTTGTTTTCTGAATAGCCCCGGATCTTTTTTTTTCATGTAAGAAAAAAATAAAACATTGCCCATGATCTATTCATCTGTCACTCCAAACTCGCATAAATAATGTGACAATCTTGATTAAAAATCAAGTATGCTACATCCTGTGTGTGTAATTCAAGTTCCAGATCTACTTCACATTACTTGGCAGGCGCGCATTTTGTTTGAGCACGAGAAAGAGAGTGAGAGTGCCCTGGTTACAGTGCTTGTCATTTCGGCATCTAGCTAGCTAAAGAATTCAGAAGGACAACAATCAACACAATGGATATAATGCTTTTAAAAAAAGAAAACAGACAGTGAGGCAACAAGGCGAGAGCAAGGCTAGAGGAGGTGGAGGAGGAAATGTCAGGACGTAAGAGTGCCAGTCGAGTGTCTCATCCACAACTTGTGGCACAAGCTCAGGTTGGTGTAGTGGCTCTAGTAATCTAGCTAGCTAGTCTGGCACAGTGCAGTGGTTCTCCAAAGCTTTTGACACTAGGCATTTGATTTGCATCTTGGCAACTTAATTGTCGATTTAACATGGATGTAGCTAGTAGCTACTACAATAACATAGTTCGCTATCAATAGCAAGCAGAAATGTTAAGCTAGCAACTTGTCATGCTTCCATTGCCAGCAGAAGGCTGTTTAATGTAGCCTATTCACATAACCACTTATTTTAATAATAATACATGGGATTTATAAGCGCCCTTCTAGTAACTAAGTCTCAAGGACACAGGATAATATTATTTCTATTGTTATTATTCTATTATTTACAAAGTAAATTACTGCATTAACCTTGATGAAAACATATGTCTACACAGTGTGTCCCTGCCATGTCAAATTATTTGTTGTTAAGAAGACAACTTATTTCTATTATTTTTTGCTATTTTATCAAGTAACGGAGCATCCAATTTTTTTCCGACTACACAAACATATAATTCTCACAAAATAACTGCAAGGCATGAATTCAGTCAGTATAACCAAACTACAGCTTCTTGCTGTCGGACTTAAAGGCTATGTGACTCACAAACAATAACGCACTCCTAATAATGCAACACAGTTAAGGTAGGCGGACTGCTATACTTGTTTTACGTAACGACCACGGAGGGTAACGTAACTATGCTCATATAGCAGCAATTATGCACTTTAATTGCAAACAACACACTGCAGCTATGGATGTGCTGGGTGTTAGAAATTGTTGGGTTAAAGTATTGACAATCCCGAACATTTAAACATAAACCTTGGTTTCGTTAGCCATGCCAATACGGTTTTAGATTTTTTGACCGCAGATTATCCAGGTTGGCCGACAGACATATTTATGTGATTGGGTCAACTTGTATTAAACTTATGTCTTCTAATTACCCATACAATTTAAAGATGACTACATATGACATATAGTTCACAATATTTATATGAATGGAAGAAGTCAGATGTTGCAACTGGCCCCAAGTGGGTGAATATTGTGGGAATGTTTTCTATCTTTTGTTTATGAACGCACACAACAAATTATCACACAATAAGAAAGAAGGTATTAGCTTTCAAATACGACAACATATTTGCACTTTCCTTCTTCAGTTATTGGTATTTCAATGTTTGCATGTCTTTTTAGACAAGCGCATTCCATCAAACTGAGCCAGATACTTTTACATATTGTTACAATAATCAGCAGCACGGTGGCTCAGTGGTTAGCACTGTTGTCTCACAGCAAGACGGTTCTTGGTTCAAACCCTACCTGACCCAAGGGCCTTTCTGTGTGGTTTGCATGTTCTCCCCATGTTTGTGTGGGTTTCCTCCGGGTACTCCGGTTTCCTTCCACCATCAAAAGAAAAAAACATGCTCCATCCTCCTACCAGTGCCCTGACCAGTCGGTCTGTGTGTCCTGTGTGTGTGAGCAAGTGTGTCTGCAATATGTTGGGTGAGCAAGTCTGGCGCAAATTGGCTGTCGTTGGATCACTCAGACTGAGTGTTTCATTTGACAGCTGTCGGTCCGTTTGTTGTTTGTTCTGTGTACTTAATTCGCAACTAATTTGTGTAAAGCGCTTTGAGTCTTGAGAAAAGCCCTAAAACTAAATACAATTAATTATTATTATTATTATTATTATAATAATAATAATAATAATAATCATCATAGAACAATGCGGAAATATTTTATTTTGTGTTTGAAATGTGAAGTTTGATAGGGAAGTTGTTTGAGGGCTCACTCCAATACTGTTGCTCATATGTGTTAGTTACTGCCCAACACTGATACCAAGTGCTGAGTACTGAGTAATATATTACTGCACTATTACGTTCACCAGTAAAGGATTACAATTTCCAATTTAGTATTATATTAGTTACTAATCCAAGTAACGCTGAGTTACTGCATTGCCAACAAGCGATTTGTATTTTGTTGTCCCGGACAGGCTATCTTATGATGCTGTTTTTATGTGCGGCAGGTCAGGTAGGTCACGTCGGCTACTAGCAAAGACGCACTTTTTGCAGCTGCCAGTTGTCCGGAGTTCAAATTCAAACGGCTGAGAGATGAGGGTAGGAGAGGGCTTGTGAGGGAATTTCTGACAGCAGTGTCGCACAACTGCTCCTGCTAAGGACTCTGTCAGCCAGCCAGTGTCAGTGCCAATGTCAATTTTGACAAGCATTTTTTATTTAGTTTTAGTCTTTGTCGCTTACTGAAAATTGTAGTTGGTTTAAAGTTAAATTTTAGTCATTTATTTTGTTTGGTTTTAGTCAAGATTTATTCTTTGTTAGTCAGTTTTAGGTTTTAGTCCTGACTGCTAAGGTGAATTAACAGATGGCTTTGGTTTATATGCACACTTCTACACATGCAACCACTTGAACACACGCCGCCCTACGCAACAATCAAGAGGGCAGTGGCTGATGTTAACCGTAACTAGCTTATGCAAACTCTGAGGTGAGTGTCACTGCATTCAAAGCAAGAGCAGGCACTATGACATGTATTGTAATGTTTTCCTAATGTTATCTAATTGATATTTAACATTACCTGGCAGACACTGCGGGTTTTAGCTAGATTTGGAGCTGTCACAAGGTTGTTAGCTTGTTCACATTATACTGGAATGGCCTGGCATTTGCTCAAAACAGCGCGGACATACACAAAAATAATCACCCAATGGGAAAGATGCATGGACGCAGTGAGAATTTGCTATGCAATTAAATTAATGGTTAAAACAGAAAACAACCAATGCCTTGATATAAGTTGTCTGCCCGAACTGAGACAGCTATTTCGTCGTCCTAATTCGTCAGGCCATAATGAACAGAGCTGTCGTTGTAATTTACCTCGTCAATATTTTTTAAGTAACGAACTATTTTAGGTCAGGGAGGTTTGGGTTTGAGACTCAGTTTAATTTATTTAATTTTTTACATACGTATAAATATATAGCCTACATATACTGTAGACCATCATATTTGAGAGGCTGCAGTGTTTGCAGTTATGCAGTTTGGCTGATTGTTTAGCCTTCTAGCTCTTCCTGTCAGGTTAATCAGTTTCCCAATATAGTGGATTCAGTTCTAAAAAGAGCTGGCTAAACAGGTTGCATGTCATTTTAAGGGGGGTGGGGTGGACTAGGGAAAGTAATAACACGAATAACGCAACTAATTACTTTTGTAAAGTAATATTATTACCTTTTAAAAGAGTAATAAGTAAATAGTAACTTATTACAAATCCTGAGTGACTTGCCCAACACTGCTTGGTATCTACTGAAACGTCATCAGATTCGTCAGATATGTGGTGTTGCTGGATTGTTCATAATGGAAGAAATCTTGAAGCAACTTGATGTTGCTGTCCATGCAAAACTGCGAGCGCTTGAGTACATCTTGTTTAAACTAGTTATAGAGGCAAATAGTATCTAGCAGGATTGTAACAACACACTCAACTCACAATACAACTCACTATACTGGATTCGCGATTCGATTTTCTCACATAAAAAAAAAAAAAAGATATTGAAGACAAATTATGACTGAAAAAAGATTCCTTTAATTATTTCTGTGACAAACTACAAAATACTGCATATTTTCTCTTCATCAAATAAGTAAGTATCCTTTTTTTCTATTTCTGAGGTAAGGAAAAAATATGCAAAACAATTCACAAGTCTGCACATATTCAAGAACAATCTGACAGTATAATTATCATATTCAGAAATATCACACAACATGATCTTATTTATTTAAAAAAGTTGACAGTTTACCATTATGTTCATGTGAAGTTGGCATTCGTTGCCTGGGCAAAAGATCAACTACAAAAGAAGAACTACTGTGAACGGGACAGCTGTCCAAGACACCGCAGAGACAACTACCCATTTATGAAACAGCATTTTACACGAGTCACTTTATGGTCATCGTGACCATATAAATACATAACTATGACGGAGATATCACAACACTAAGTACATACATAAAACCGTTAGCCTCCACTAGCAAACAAACCAACGTTAAGCTTTAGAACCCTTCGTATTGCAATTAAGTTTTCATATTACAGATTTTAATCATCTCATGTTTGTATCGTGATTTAACTGTCTCGCAAAGTATGGTTACATTCCTAGTATTTATTTTATAAAATAATTATTTTGAGATTCATTGTCTGCAGTTTCGTGGCTTTCCAAGCTGGTATACCATGCCTATGTGGCATGGTGATGTAATGGCCTTCTAATTCAAAATTATTTTGAAAGTACGTAGATGACCCGCACACAATTTCAGAAGTAAATTAATGTCAAACAAGCCAACAAGCCAAATTATTATCTTTCAACAACCCAACATGCAACGTTATGCCCTTGTTATCAATTCCATTTCTTAAGACGGGCTCCTCTATTTTAAGACTCACATGGCTCTTCTATTTTAATACTCACATTTATAAATCACAGGTAATTTCTCACCAATAACAAATAAATTATAGCATTCAATTTATAACAACATTGTGACCTTGAGTGTCTTGAAAGGCGTCCTTAAATATAATGTATTATCCTTATCATTAGTAGAGTAGTGGCCCATGGTTAATATCTCTCTTTATAGGGTAGAATCAATCTGTCAAGCCAGTGCTATGGGGACATACACCAACTGACATACACAGTTGCTAATCAATGGTTCATAAATTAAACAGAAAAGGCTATTGCCTTTAGCACCATAACAAAAAAGTCAAAGGAATGTGACTAACTGATTTCAGGTGGAGTGAGGGTAATTGCAAGTAAAAGCGTATAGTTGCTTTACAATGACATAACGACATACAGTCTAACTTACTCAATGAAGTAGGCTACAGATAGAAGTCAACTGACGCTTCCAACCGCACTAGCCTAGCTAAATTGTAGACACAGATCTTACCTTTGTCATGACTGATAAGACCTGCAAAAAATAATTCTCACGTGTTCTGATAACCGCCGAATGGAAATAAAGGTAATCCACAATATAAAGCGACCATTTTTAACTCAGCTATCATTGATAGGTCTCCAGGCATAGTTTCTGTAAAGATGTTGTGTCACTGTTAACGGTCTTCTCGTTCCAATCCAAATCATACCAGCAAGTAACCTCTCACAATTCAAGCAGTTGTGTGATCAGTGATCTGTCACATTCGCTTCAAACTTTTTCTCAAATTGACTCTCCAGCACGTTTGTTTATTTATGCAGATAAAATGTATGAGTGTCTTAGCTACTAGGAATTGGCGGTGCTTTAGGAAAATAAATACAATTCAAGCAGTTTATGAACTTTTTTGAGCCTTGTAATCCTAAAGTCTGACATGACTGGGTCCCAGGAAAAAAAAGTTAGAGAAAGGGAGTAATCACAGAAGTCAAAAAACATAATGCAATAGTGGTGTCTCTGAACTTGCCAGTAATCAGAAAAAGAACAGGTTATCTCTAGCCCCACCCAACAAGCAGCAAAGACCTGTTTTATGATGTCAGAGGGCAATCAGAGTGAGAATTGTACCTTTGGGGTTAGCCAGGGTGACCTCTTCACCCCTCCAAAGGCCAAGGTCTGCCCGCTGTAGCTCCTGGGACACAAGGGCATAGAATTCTAGAGTGGGGCCTAGACCTGTGCCCACCTAAGAGGAGAAGGAGGAAATCATGGACAAAGATTTTCAGAAATGTACTATGGTAATGTGAATTACCTGCTGGGATGTTGATTTAACCTAAAGTTATTAACAAGATATAATCAAATTTACACACAACCATGATGCCTAAAAAGTTGTGACAGTGTGTAAAACGCAAATAAAACAAACCGAAGAAAACAAACATTTCAATTTCTTAGATTGAAAACAGAACAAAGACAATATATGTAATGTTTAACCTTATTAACTTTATAGACTTTTGTGAATATATGCTTTTAAAATGTTTATGTCGGCAACAAGTTTAAAAAAAAGTTGGGACAACGGCAAAAAAAGACTGGGAAAATTGTGAAATGTACGCACTAGGAATGCAATGATACTTTGCAAGACTTACATCGAGATGCAAATGTTTGACGATTCAAATCGGTAACATGAAACAAGAATTGCGATACAAAGTGCCCTAAAGCTAAATGTTGGCTTGCTGACAAGCGAAGGCTAACGCTAACGGTTTTAATGTATATACTTAGTGTTGTGATATCTCTGTTAAAGCTATATATAGTCATGATGGCCATAACTGTGACAGAACTGTGTAAATTTCTGTTTCATAAATGGGTAGCTGGTTTTGCGGTCTCTAGGACAGCTGCCCCGTTCACAGGCGGCTCCTTTGCCTGGATAACGAATTCCAACCTCACGTGAGGTTAACTAATAGCAAGCTGTATTTTTTTATATATTATAAAATACCGTCAGATTGTAATTGAATATGTATAGACTTGTGAATTGTTTTGCATAATTTATTCCCTACCTCAGAAATAACAAGTATTGTGTAGTTTGTCGCCAAAATAATCAAAGGAATCTTTTTCAGTCATATTCTGTCTTCAATATAATTTAATTTTGCTATCGTGAGAAAATTGTATTGCAAATACAGTATCATGAATCGTCTCGTGAGTTGAGTGTATAGTTACATCCCTAATACCCACTTTCTGAAGAACTGCGTGGGCTAAATTGTCCAACAGTTTATGAACAATATTTCCCAACGCACAATTGCAAGGAAATTAGGGATTTCACCATATTCAGATTCAGAGAATCTGGAGAAATCTCTGTGCGTAAAGGGCAAGGCTGAAAACCAATATTGAATGTCTGTGACCTTGAATCCCTCAGGCAGCACTGCATTAAAAACCAACATGACTGTATAAAAGATATTACATGGGCTTCTGCACACTTTGGAAAACCGTTAACCAAGTTAAGACTCTACCATGCAAAGCGAAAGTTGAACATGAACAACATCCAGAAACACCTCCGACTACTCTGGGGCCGAGCGATGGACATAACCAAAGTGTGCTTTGGTCTCACGAGTCCACATTTCAAATAGTTTTTTGGGAAATCAGGGACATTGTGTCCTCCGGGTGAAAGAGGAGAAGGACCATCAAGATTGTTACCAGCGCAAAGTTCAAATGCCAGGATCTGTGATGGTATCGGGGTGTTAGTTCTCATGGCATGGGTAACTTGTACATCTGTGAAGGAACAATAAATAATATTTTTTTTGCGCCTTGCAATGTAAAAACAATCTCAGAGCACTATAAGGAACAATGCTGAAAGGCAAATATAGGTTTGGAGCAACATATGCTGCCATCCAGACAAAGTGTTTTTCAGGGACGTCCCTGCTTACTTCAGCAAGACAATGCCAAGCCACATTCTGCAAGTGTTACAACAGTGTGGCTTTGTAGTAAAAGAGTGCGGGCACTAGACTGGCATGCCTACAGTCTAGAATAGTCTCCCATTGAAAATGTGCCCGGAGACCCCGGACAGCTGAGCAACTAAAACCGTATATCAAACAAGAACAGCAGAGAATTTCGCTTTCAAAACTTCAACAATTAATGTCCTCAGATCCAAAACACATCAGCGTTTCTTTTAACAAAACTCAGTAAGACAGTAGTAAACATGCCCATGTCCCAACTTTTTTGGATCGTGTTGCAAAAATGTTTTAATAAATATCTTGTCTTCATAATGTATTCAATTGAATGTAGGTCATAAAGATCATTGCATTGTTTTTATTTACATAGTGTCCCATCCTTTTTATAATCGGGATTGTACAAAGGCAAAAAAGGTCAGAAGAAAGGTTTGAGAGCGGAGAAACAAGTTGTTTTCAAATATAATCAACGGCTAAAAGTTTATTTCTCAGTTAGAAAAATGTGCATTAATATGAGCATAATGTTTACCTCATTTTCATACTGGATTTCAAGCATGGCCCTGGAACTGCCCAAATCCTGCATCACAGACTCTGCCTGCTTAAGAAGCTCATCACGGTTTATCGTTCGCTGGAGAGAGAGTACCAACAGAAGGTAGTAAGATAACGCTATAACCAAATCGGCTAGCAGTTAGAGTGGAGCAGTGTAGAGAGTGATGCTGAAACCTTTAAAACTTGAAAGGTACCCACATTCAAATTTAATGTGCTGGAAAACCCAAAAATTTAATTATCTGTAATAATAATTAAAAATGTATAATTATTTTGAATGTAAACGTAATTTAACGTAAATTTAAATGTAAGCAGATATTTCACAATTTGAAACACAAATGTATGGTCTGCTTTGACTGTAAAATCTGACAGAACTAACGCCCACTGACATATGTATATACATACACACACACGTGTGTATATATATATATACACACAGACACACAGACACACACACACACACACACACAGACACAGACACAGACACACAGACACACAGACACAGACACAGACAGACAGACACACACACACACACACACACACACACACACACACACACACACACACACACACACACACACACTACTGCTCAAAAGTATGGTGTCACCCAGAGGTTTGCTTTACATGAAAACACTTATTTACTTTTATTCATCAAATGAGTTGCAAAATGAATACAAAATATAGTCAAGATATTCACAAGATTAGAAATAATATTTCTAAAACTAATATATAAACTAATACTTAGGTTGACAAAATTAAAACTGATTGAAATTAATAGTTTAATAATGTTATGTGCGGTTGGTTTTGGTTTGGCAGGGTGGTGTGTAACCACTGTACCAACTCTTTGTGCGTGCGTAACAAACCCTAGTGGCAGTGGCAGAGCTCTACTGTCAGCCCGTGGCAACCCAAAATAATATGAATGCTCCTAAAACACAGGTTTTTATTCTAAATGTTAGGTTACTGAATTCCATTCCTTTCCATGCTAGCAAGTGTCTAAGACCAGCGTTAATTTACGTAACAAAAATCTGGCTCGTTCAGTTAACATTACTTGATGTTCTGCAGTGCACTGCTTTCCTTTACCAACTCACCTAAGTGCCACGTAAAGCCTCTGAGTTAGTAAATGTGTGGAATAGCTATATTATTTTAAATACCTACGTTTATTGTATTAAAATGCTTATCTTCAGGTGTGCAGTCATTTAATTTTTTTATATATTTTATGATAAACAAATTTTTATATTTTGTTTTACATTATTTTTTTTTTCCGAAATCAAATATTGTTGAGATAATCATGATAACAAAATTCACATAACATATCGGGATATTAATTTTAACAAATATCATGCAGCCCTATATCGCACAGTCCTAATAATTTAGAGATGTGCTTTGTCATTGTCCTGCTGTAGGAGGAAATTTGCTCCAATCAATGGCATGGCATTGCAAAATGGAGTGATAGTCATCCTTATTCAAGACCCCTTTTACCCTGTACAGATCTCCCACATTACCAGCACCAAAGCCCACCAGATCGTCACATTTCCTCCACCATGCATGACAGAAGACGTCAAGCACTCCCCTTCAGCATCTTTTTTCGGTCTCACAAATGTTCTCGTGTGATCCAAATACCTCTAAGATTCGTCTGTCTATAATAAAAAAACTTCCGATCATCCTCTGTCCAGTATCTGTGTTCTTTAGGCCATCTTACTTTTTCCTTTTATTGGCTAGTCTCAAATTTATTTTTCTTTGCTACTCTGCCTTGAAAGCCAGCATCCAGGAGTCTCCACTTCACTGTTCACTAGTTGAGACTGGTGTTTTGCTGGTACCATTTAATGAAGTTGCCAGTTGAGGACCTGTGAGGTGTCTGTTTCTCAAACTAGAGACTCTAATGTGCTTGTCCTCTTGCTTTGTTGTGCACCGGGGCCTCCAACTTCTCTTCCTATTCTGTTTAGTCAGTTTGTGCTGTTCTGTGAGGGGAGTAGTACACACTGTTGTATGAGATCCCCAGTTTCTTGGCAATCTCTAGCCTGGAATAGACTTCACTTCTCAGAACAAGAAAAGACTCGAGTTTTAGAAGAAAGTTCTTTGATTATAGTCTCAAAATGGCCAGGAACAAACTCCAAAATGCTGATGCTCCAGATACCTAACTAGCCTAAGGAACGCCAATTTGATTGCTTCTCTAATCAGCACAACACTTTTCAGCTGTGCTAACATGATTTCACAAGGGTTTTCAATTAACCTTTTAACACAATATGCTTTAGATTAGTTAGGACAATGTGCCATTAACACAGGAGTGATGGTTGCTAAAAATGTCCCTCTGTATGCCTATGTAGATATTCCATAAAAACAGCTGTTTCCAGATATAACAATCATTTACCACATTAACAATATCCAGACTGTATTTCTGATCACTTACAGATATCTTAATTGATTTTTGTAGTTGCTTTTCTAAAAAAAAAAAAAAAAAAAAAAAAAAAAAAGGACATTTCTAAGTGACTCCAACCCTTTTAGCGGTAGGTTCTATAATGTGAAATGACACATATATACACTAAGGTGTTACTCAATTACACTAAAAGCAGACGGTTTCCAAAGACAATTGATAATCTTTAAAATAAAGTAACATAACAACATAACACAACCATGTTACACCTTTTTCCTGTCAAGTCGTGGCGCTACTCTGCTGTCCTGAGAATCTGACTGGTTGATCTCTGGGTTTGTGTCAAGCAGGCGCTGCATTGCCCGATCCCGATCAAAGGCTGTCACGTAAAACAGCATCTGTCGCGTGTCAAAGGGGAAGAAGAAGGGACTGGGGGAATGGAGAGCGGATTAAAAAAAAAAAAAAATGTAATAGAAAGCTTTGAATAGGGATTGATGGGGGCATGACACTGCAGACCAATGTAACCTAACAGCAGCAAGTATTTAAAGACAAGGTTGGAATATGAGACAATGTCAGAACATTTTAATGAAAGGGATTTTAAACATTAAAACAACTTTAGCCAAAACACTCATTAATTATGAATAATTAACATTTAATGTGTCACATGAAATTGTATTATTGGAAAATATTTTTGTACCTGTTTTGACAGCAAAAGTTGTTGTGTTTCCATTCCCCTTTAACCCTTTCCAGCCGGAACGCTCTAATTTCGTATTAATGACCATAACATTAATATTTCAGTTGGCCAATCACCAATTGTTTCTCTGAAAACTGCCAGATACAACTGACAAATCTAGTTAACCATTCATGTAGTTTGTTATGGGGGGGGGGGGGGGGGGGGGAATAGACCAATATTTAATGTAAGTAGAATAAAATTTTTAAATATCAATGCATGATGTGAGTCTAAGTTTGTAATTGAATATATGGTAAATAAGGCCCTTCTCCACGCTGTCTATAGCGTTCGAGCCGTTAAATCGATAATGTTGCAATTGCGGACTACGAAGGGTGTCTATTTTCGTCAACTTCAGTTAGTGCGGACAGTCTTAGCCCTAAACATTTTTATGTATTGGTCTATTGGTCTATCGAGTATAAGTCGACCCTACAACCTTGCAGTTTATATTTTGATGAAAATGTCTTGACTTACACACGTGCAAATATGGTACATGTCAATTTTTTTTTTTTAATTGTCACTTCTAAAGTTATTATTATAAATCAACTTGACGGACAGGTAAACTAAAGTGACGGAGTGAAATTACTGTTCAATAGAACAGGTTGGCTTGGCAACTTCTACCTTTAACATTATCTAGCTAGCTCCCCACTTATTATTTTAAATAATTTAAGAAAACCATAAGCTTGGAAAATCCTCTTAAATAAGCAACACATGAAGCCAAGCAGCCTGAAGACTGGCAGCCACCTAAATAACCTATTCTATGAACTTGGAACATTTCTAAACTCAGCCAAGTTGTCTCTGGTGGCAACTAGTTTAATGGAAGGATTTGTGAAAAAGCTGTCCACTAATTGTGGTATTTTTCTCTATTGCTGGGATATATGGAGCCAGAGACCAAGGTCACCTGGTACAGCCCCTCAGGAGGACAAGGCCATGGACAGCTGACAAGGCTCATAGCAGAGTCATAGCAGAGTCATGCATCGGTCTGATTTTAAAGACATGCACCGCCCCCGCAATGTGCAATACCGTACCCGCCCCGTCACCTGCCTACCGTTCAACACAAGATCCGCGCCCGACCCAACCCGCATATCCTATAATAACCATGTTCAGTGGAAACATCTCTTCGTTTTTTGATTACAAACGTTACGTGATCCACCGCATATTTTTTCAAGTGCTGCTTAAATAATTTGGTTAAAGCATTTCATAGTATGGAAGCCCATAAGGGACTTCATTCAAATGAAAATGTAAACTTGAAAATGCAATTCCACAATAGCCTTATCACTTTCCACATTTGTATGAGTTATTTGAGACAAAATGAAAATGCAATAATCCCATTTGCATTTGCATTTTCAATGCAATGGGCAATGGGCATTCTGTGTCAATATTCAAATTCAAATGCAAAAGCTGTTAGACATTACATTTTCAAAGCCCTACCCCGCCATACTGTGGACAATATTCAAATGATAATTCAAACTTGAAAATTAAAATGCAATATAAAAAAGTTTTACCAACTCGTTGTTGGAGCTGCTATTTCGCAAGTCCTTAGTTTTATTTTTGTGCTCCAAGTTCTATGTTTTTGCATTTATTAAAAGAAGTATATTTATTAAAATCTCTCTCGAATTATTCACAATGACAGCGCTGAAACGAGGAGAAGCAGGACAGCCATATAGCGGAACGCTTGCTGTAGGCTAAGAGATTGGGCATAACTGCATTATTTTCAACTTTCACGTGCATGTTTACACAATATTAATTATGAGACTCATACTGAATAAATAGCACAATATGGGATATATGAGTGATAATATGAAGGCAGGTTTGTACCACTTTAGATTGGACAAAGCTATTTAATTAGAAGGTGCATTATAAATGCTGGAAATTTGTTCTGGAAAAGGTTTTAATGTTTTCATAAACGTTCACACCTCTAGTTTTAATAATGTTGCATTATAAATAAGTGGCCATAGGTAGTGTTGTGCTTGTTTTGGGCAATTTTATTAAGGTGAGGTTGCGCATTCGTCTTTCAACACTGAGTGTTCATCTCTGGCAATGGCATAGGCTTATGGCTGGTGTGGGAGACATGTCCACGTCGGTGCCAGAAATGCTATAGGGGGGGAGTAAACCTACCCTGCAAAACATACTTTGTTCTGTCGCGAACCTCTGTTAATGGCAAAATTAGGTTGCTGTCAAATAGCCAAAGTGGTTATCTCCTGGCGCACTGGACGCACCGCTAGCTACAGCTAGCCCTGTACTAAGTGACTGAAGGAAGAAGTGAGGTCCAAACTAAAGACCTGCCTTGATGAGAGGACTGACAGATTGCATTTGAATTTTCATGTTGTGTCCCAAAGAGAGCGTGGTGACATGTAAATGTAAATGCAATAGACTGGTAGCACTGATTCGCATATTGCATTTGAATATTGTCCACTGCACACCGTAGTACTGAAGATGAAGTCTTTGAAAATGTAATGGCAAATGTGATTTCATTTTCATTCTCAAATTGTTAGACAACTGCATTTTAATTTTAATTGTGACATAAATTATGCTTGCACAAATGGAAAATGAGAATACATTTTTTATATTGCATTTTAATTTTCAAGTTTGAATTAACATTTGAATATTGTCAGCAGTATGGCGGGGTAGGACTTTGAAAATGTAATGTCAAACAGCTTTTGCATTTGAATTTTAATATTGACACAGAATGCCCATTGGAGCCTTTGAAAATGCAAATGGTATGATTGCATTTTAATTTATATTTTGTCTCAAATAACACATACATCTGTGGAAAGTGATAATGCTATTGTGGAATTGCATTTGCATTTTCAAGTTTACATTTTCATTTGAATAAAGTCCCTTATGGGCTTCCATATCATAGGCCTAAATGTGAAATTAGGATAACATTTTAAAACGAAGGTAATTCAGGAAACTATTTCAATGAATATTTTTTTCTTATTCTCATAATATTGAGCATTACATCTCCACAGTAACGTGCCTGTTAGTAACGCACCTGACTGAAGCGCCGCATTAGGCTGTAACATAATAAAATGTGGAAAAAGTGAAGGGGTATGATTACTTTCCGGATGCACTGTATATGTTATGTGCTACAATTTCCCCCGGGATAAACAAAGTATTTTACATTCCATTCCATTTCCTTTCCTTTCCATTCTATTATAACAATAGTCATTATGGATGAGGCCAGGACCCGCGATCCGACCCGCATGTTCTTTGTTTGACCCAGAACTGAACCCGTAAATAAAATACCAGACAAAGACAAAATACCACCCGCGAATCACTTTTTTGCGAAGTACCCGACCCGATGCAAGACTCTGGCTCATAGCAGAAAAAGACATACACTATAAGGGCATGAATTTTCAGGAAGAGAGGTTCTCCTGGACATGAAATTGCTGCCTGAAATAACCTGACCAAGGAGATGGGGGAGGAGGACATGGACACTGATCGCCTGCCAAGGCCTTCAGAACGTAATACACAGTGGTTCAGTGCTGCTGCTGATTGCTGTATAACATGTACTATATACAACACTTTATTGAATCTATTTTATTTGTCTACAGCGCATGTAGTTTACCTTTACTTCTTAAAAATATAAGTGTTAAATATTTTATATTATGCATACACACTAAAATATTGTGTTATGCAATTCTGATGTAGCACGGTATCTGATCTAAATAAACTTTGATTAAAAACTTATACTGTATAAGTACTGTATTATACTGTAAGAAATCTATCTTACATAAAAAGTGAAAACAGTTATTTATTTTCTCTCTTCATCAGCATAGCATGTCTTTTTGAAGTAGATTAATTCTGTTAATAAAGCTGATCATATGTATTGTGTAGAAGTGGTAAGACAACATGAGACTTTTTTTGGCTCAGGCTGGAAAAGGTTAAGTAACAAAGATTTTAGTATTTTGTTGATCTGACAACATTTTTAGTATTTTATTGATGTACCAGGTCTTGCCAAGCTCAGTAAGCCAGGTGGGGATGTTGCCGGTCATGATGACCAGAGGATCCTGCAACTGCCGATTCGCTTTGGCTGTCAGCTTACTGTTGATGAACTCACTAGTGGGTATGATCTCCTTACACACAGCATTCTGTAAAAACAGAAAGAGATAGGATGCATGGATGTTTCAAACACAACACAATAAGTACCTGTAAAAAGAAAGCTAAAATGTGTAACATTGATGAAGAGATCTCACTAAAATAAAATAGAAGTCATAGACCAAGTATAGCTTTTTCCTTTAGGTTACTTACATCGTACAAATAGAACCAGTATCTACTGATGGAATGCAGGACCCTCAGCAGCAAGTTGACTTCTAGAGAAGGGTCGTCAAAAGTCATGGTCTCTGGAGGTTCTGACATGAGGTATACCTCCAAGGGGTTGGCCACACTGGGACATACACCATCTGCAATCACAGAAAACGTGCCAATTATTTACAGTGTGCGTAAAGATTATAAAGGTTGATGTTATAATTTTGTTAAGAAAGTGTGAGATGAAATAAATGTGTCCTTGAAAACAAACATTTGAATACCAGTACTACTAGTTGGAACAGAATAACACAAACGCACTAATTGTTGAAGCCACTCAAAATCACTTTACCCATACGAATCCTACCATGCCACAGCTCATCTTGTTTCTTGGCGTTGCGTGGTGAGGTTTTGGTGGGGGCAGTCTGGGCTCGACCCCGCTTTCCCCCCACTGCGTCTTTGCTGCCATCCTCATCTTCCCTTACTGGTTTATACCTGCAAAGACGAGAGTAAAACAAATGTGCTACTTAACGGAGGGGAGTGTCCATCAGTCATTCATTAAAACATTCTCAAAAAAACTTGAGACTATTTGTGTTTTATAATAAACGGGAGGCCTGTAGCTTTAATTTGAGACCAATTTGGTCGATGTAGGTTGTTCGCATACTATTTGAGCTGGATTATGTAGGTGTGTGAAAAGTAAGATGAAGCTTAGATCCCTTTTTTTTTTTTTTTTTTATGAAAATTTATAACATGGCTTATACTGAAACCAATGAAACCTATAGTATTGAAAGAGTGCGTAGGCAGGTGGGGAGGGACTCTCAGGGGACAGCCAATGCAAGGAATTTAAACTGCGTTACTGTTTTAAGAGCAGACAGTCGTAGGCCAAGCCAATTATATTTTTGTTCTGTTACAAATGTTACATGTTCTTTACACAACAGTAAGAGTAAGATATTTGGGAATGTTAGCCCTTGTCACAATATTAATTTGAAATGCACCAAAAGAGAGATGACAAAATATGGCCAATAGATAGCAGCAAAGCCCTTTCATTGGTACACAAACAGTGCACTATGTCAGGCTGTAGTCACATATAATGTAAAGGCCTTGCAATTTTGAAACACGAGTCAATACCAGATTGGGTTGACCTATCATTTAAAGACGAAGAGGGTAGATGTGTTGATCAAAGGTACAATCAATGGAGTGTGGGTGTCAATGTTAAATGTGTATGCATGGGCAACAACGCATTATGTAAAAACATCGCATTATGTAATAACTCGACAAAATGTAACACATTTTCACTTCATTTTGTAATAACTTCCACATTTTGTAATAATCTGCCGCATTTTGTAGTACACTGCTTTAACGCAATATGTAATAACTTTCCCCGCATTTTGTAATAAATTATTACATATTGCAGTGGTAATTACAAAATACGGGTGTTGCTGTTTTTTTGATGAAAATGTTATAACATGGTGCATTATGTAATAACCAACCAAAATGGATGTCTTCATTCATCAAAATCATTTTAACATTATAACAATGTTTATTTTATGCATTCTAGCATGAATCATACTGACTCAAAATGTATTTAAAAAAGATACTATTAGTTCAGTAGATTAGTAGTATCTATTATTGGTCAAAATTAAGTGTCTACTGTATTCCTTAGAAACTGCACTTGAGGGTTCACAGAGACATAGAAACTGCACGACTGAGTGTTATACTGACACAAACATCTAAGTAATTGTACACACAAATGTCAGGAGACCCACGCACATACACACACAGGTCTGCCATCAAGCAATCAGGATAATGTAAATTTTATCCAGAAAAGAGGCAAAAAATGTTTGCACAACAAAAGACTAATATGGAACTGTAAATTCTTTCAAATTATTTATTCTCTCAATGTCCAATTACGGTATGTTTTGGCAAAGATCATCTACCACATTGTAGTGGTCAAAAACACTAAGGATGAATATTTAGACTGTTGAGTATTATCTTTAACTATGTTTAAGTATTTAAGTGAAAAACAACCACAGCATATAGCCTAACAACACACTGATTAGCAGTGGATTTCTAATATACAAACATTTAAGTTTTAACTTGCAAAAACTACTTGTCAAGTATCCATGATAGTGTATTTCTGTGGTTTATTTCTATTTGAAAACTACTCAACTACATCTAAACTACAAACACTTGAAGTTGCTTTAACCCTCTATGGTACACATTATGATGCCAGTTGGTAAAACATTTTTTTATGTTTTCTGTCATAAATAGACTACGAAAACATAATTTAAAGACATTTTCAATACATTTATTTTTTGACGTACACTTTGGGGTACGTTACCACAAAGCAACAATGTACCATAATGGTAAAAAGGGGCAAAAATTGTTATTGCTTAAAATTTGAATAAAATGTACTAGACCGCACATGGAAAATATTATATCGCCTCAACAGTTTCAAATACATGCCATTTGAAATTGAAAAACATAAATTTACTTTTTTTATAAATTTGTTTGTCTCAACGTTACCCTCAGGTAACATTGTACCATTGTGGAACAGCCCATAGGAATGAATGTGTTGAAGAGTGAAGGCATATTTCTAACTTTTCACCAATAATCTATCAAACCAAACTATCAGAACCCTCTTCAAAACAATATAGTGTCAAGTTTCAGTGTTTGATCATTTGTGTTACATATTTCTTTTGTTTTCAGTGGCCTGGTGTGTGTCTTTCCTGACATAGTAGACTATAAAGTGTAATATCCTGAAGTTTATTACAACTAACTTAATCAAATGTATCTAGGTTAATTTGTAGAGATAAAAATCAAACATTTTGATGACTCTTATGCTTTTGAACAAAATATAAACCTAAATACACACTAAAAATGTTTTTGCCATTGTGCCATTAATGGTGAAGGCAACGCATTTGCATTTGAATCATTTTTTATTACTTAATTAACAAATAAAGTACATTAAACAACTAAGTATTTAACTTTACTCATCTAGTACTGTGAATACAATTTTTCCAGATTGTAAAATGACAGGAAAATATGTTTCCAGACCAATTTTGTGGAGCAAGATGATGGAGCTGAACCATCGTGGAGAAGGCAGCAAAAAGTGATTCCAATTGGACTACAGAGAGTCATGTGACAAATTAAAACATCGCTGTTGGTTTCCTTAGGGCCTTGCCTATTTTTTTAAGTATTAAATTATAATTGTGGGTGTATTGTGTGAGCGTAAAAGACCAAAAAATGGGTATGTTACTTAGAGGCAACGCGTACTTTAGAGGGAACCACGAAAATCTACCTTCATAGCAAAACACAAGAGATAATACTATCTCTTCCAGAATATGTCCCTGATTTAAAATTGACCATAGCCCACATACTTTAAGCAGGACCCAGGCCATCATCCACTTGCTATTTTTGCTGAATAACTCCCTTAGTCTCGTTGCAAGACCACTACCGCGTCCAGCAGATTTGTAGAGCCTCATCATACTAACTGTCAGTCAAAATCCAAGTCAAGGCTTTCAGCTAAAGATTCCCTGAGGTAGATTTGAGGATGGAACAGTGACGCAAGTGTTGCCCCGGCACTGCTAGCTTTCATGTGGCTATCAGACATCCCTTTTTGTTGGTTATTACATAATGCACCATATTATTACATTTTCATAAAAAAAAGTAGAACTCCTGTATTTTGAAATAACCACTACTAAATGTAATAATTTATTACAAAATGTGGGGAAAGTTATTACATATTGCGTTCAAGCTATGTATTACAAAACGCGGCAGATTATTACCAAATGTGGGGGTTATAACATAATGAAGTGAAAATGTGTTACATTTTGTTGAGTTATAACATAATGCTGTGTTTTTACATAATGCGTTACACAATGCCCAAATGACAATAGTCCACAATTTGTGAAAACCATATTTGACTTAGTATAGAGAAGGCATATTTCTAATTAGAGGAGATTTCAACTGCGGGTTGAACACATGTTTTGATAAAAGTTCTATTTCAAACACTTCAACAACAACAGCTGTAAAGAGTTTGGTTTTATTGGACCTATACACCCAAGATTGAGATTAGACATTTTATTCAATTTTTAAATCTTTACAAATTTAAAAGAGGCTAAACAGGAACTTGGCGATCTTCTGACTGCAAAAATATAAAGAAATATAAAGTTCTCGAAACAAAAACGCCATGTGCATTGTAGTAGAGCTAGCCGCCTCTTGGCATCTCAGTAGAGAATACAATACAGTATTACAACAGTCCCCCAAAAAAACAAACAAAAAAATCATTCCTGTATACACCAAATTAAGTAAACCAAATGAAATTTCAGAAGGCTTTGCAACATTCTACAAAGATTTATATTCAGACAGACACTAAAAGCAACCTCAAAATACTTGATTACCATCTAAATTCTCTCAAACTACCTAAAACAGATGCTATTTCATCTAAGGATCATAGTTCAATTACTATTGAAAAAAAACGCAATTAAAAGATTAAAGAATAATAAAAGTCTGGGTACAGATGGATACACTAATGAATTTTATAAAATTCATATTGATCTTATCAGCCCAATTCTGGAGAGAGAATACTCCCATGCTCTTGAGAAAGGAGAGGTGCCTTTGGCCTAGAAGGAGGCGACTCTCGTTGATATCTAAAGAATGTATAGACCGCACAGACTGCTCTTCCTGCAGGCCAATTGCTTGTAAATTCCCTGTAAATTGGTCACGTCTATATTTGATAAATGCGTGGAATTGGTTTTTACGACTTTAATACATCCAGACCAGACAGGCTTTATAGTAGGCCGCCAACTGCCAGATAATAAATTCTGATTTGGCCCAAATTCCATTAAATATATTCAGCTACTACTCAGTACACTGCCCCTCAAAGTATGGTCAGAGCTAATGGACATAAGTCAAGTCATTTGGTCAAGGTGGATGGGCACATCAAGGATGCCCTCTATCTCCACTCCTTTTTTTGAAAGATATTTTTTGGAGGCAATGTTTTAGCTTTATTTGAAAGGACAGTAGGTACACAGGAAACATGAAAGAGAGAATTGGAGACATGCAGCAGAATGGCCCGAGCTGCATTCGAACCCAGGCTGCTGCACCAGGGAATCCCCTCCCACTCCTTTTAGCGATGTGCATTAAACCATTGGCGCAGGGGATATGGGATGATACACTTCTCAAAGGGATAGTAACTGGTGATGAGATCCATAAAATTTCCTAGAAAACGTTTTACGTCCGCCAACTTCAATCCTAAAACTGATTGTCTTACAAAATTTGAAAATCTTTCAGGATATAAAGTTAATGTTGATAAAACAGAGGTTTTGACTCTGAACTCACATACTACACACCAGATCTCACATACTACGCACCAGATAAGAGCATCATTCTCGTTCAAGTGGCCTAAGGAAGGTGTAACATATTTGGGCACCACAACACCACATGATTTAGATAAGATATACAAGCCGAACTATAGTACAATAATTGACAAGATACAATAGATGGGCTGTACTTCCCTGTACTCTCTCAGGTAGAATAGAAAGTATCATAGGAATAAGATAGGATAGGATATTTTTTAGATATCTTCAGATAAGCTTTTTGACCAAACACTCAAATTGGAATAGCCTTAAGAAATCTGATTCCCCCGATGGAACAAGACTTGATATATATTCAACACGGAAAGCATACAAAGAGACCAATATTCCATCTATATGGTTGCATAATCCAGTATGAAACAAGAAAACACCCTCTATATTTAATAAAAATGGGAAGGGGAGTTGGAATTAGAAATGAGGAGATTTGGGAAAATATTTTATCAGAAACTCAAAGTTGCTAATGCCAACTTATGCAGAGTTCCTGTGGAAAATAGTCAGCAGATTTTTTAGAACCCTTCACATCCTTTCTACAATAGATCCCACACAAACAAGTGCATGTTGGAGAGGAGGCTACAAATCATACAAACACATTTTGGAAGTGCCCTCTCTTGGATAAGGAGATATTTGATTTACTTGACAAAATATTTGACTTTCAACTACCCTGGGACCCATTATTGGTCATCCTTGGGGCCATCCAAGAGGCAATGATGAGGAGGAAAAAATGTATATACTCCTAGCATAGGCCAAGAAAGCAATAACACTGACCTAGCTTGAGAAGAACCTCCAACATACAGTACATGGCAGCCAGACGTTAGAGGAATTTACACTATGGAAAAAATTACCTTCATGCTGAGACAGCAAAACGCACAATTTACAGAGCGTTGGTCACCCTGGCTAGTAGGGATGAGAAGTGGCATGGAGCTAGGCAGACTTGGGATGCTTTTATGTTTCATCAATTTGTAAGTAGCTTTCTGGTGAGATGGGTAACTGCGGTTGCTAATGTCAGGGTTATGGATTTTGAATAATCTTGCTGGAATGCTGCAAAACAAACTTCTTTAATGTCAAAATTAAGACACTGGCTAACACGTATCAAGTGTTCCCCACAATGCAAATGCGCAGCTGTTAAAAATATTCTCTTGGTTTTGATTTAGTGTACTCTTATCCATTACAATTTGGATATGGGGCTAAGCTATTTCCATGTACACTAGCTAGCAAGCTTGATTAACTATACAGACGGAACTGCCGATTTGACTATTACTGTCTAACGTTGCGAACATAAGTTACCATTTTGCAAATGATTATAACAGGCGTCTTATTTGCCAAAGTTTCATAGTTCCATTTTCTTCATGCTAAGACAATAATAAGCAAGGCAAAACTGTTATAATCACGCCTTAAAGAATTTGCGTTTTCGATTGGTTTTGGAACATGATAGGTAAGCTGTGCAGACATTTATCAAAACTTGATGTTACTTACAGTGCGGAACGCTTGTTACAGTAGCCTAATTATGTCACTCTCCCTTCTAACAAATTGTCTTACACATTGGATGTTCCACAATTTCTTTAATTAAATGATAAAACTGAGGAAGGCTACTTGTGTTTTTACCAGAGGAAATACATTATCTAGCTTGTATGCATGTATACGTTAACCAACATTTTATTGCAGTTACTAGATGAGTGTTACCAAGGGTATATATTTCATCTTGGTCCTTCATTCCAGCTTCCCTTAATGCTTAGTATAATATAATTATAATTAGCATAGTATGTATACATTTGCGAGATAATGCATTTCAAGATATCCTAATAATAATAATGACATAAATGCATGTAGATTATAGTTTGTCATAGTAACTAACTAGCCATACAATGCGATTAGTCTCGTTACATACGGCCACGGTGTCAATAACTTTGATGGTGTAATTTAGCTGCAGTATCTCATAGGCCACGGAGACTTCCAAACTTTTAATCTTAGGTCTGTGCCAAGGTGTTTGACTACAGAAACTAACGTAACAAATAACCGCGATGACGAGCACAAAGGGAGAGATAGTTATGGGCAGAATAAGTTCTTCATAAAGCTTTTTACATCGCCCGAGTTAGTGTACGACGGACTCTCCATAGCGCTACATCAAGCAAGGTAATCCACATACACTTTGGCTAATTGTAAGACACTGCATACTGAATGTGAGTTAAGTTGTATTTGTTTAACATTAAAAAAGAATTGTCGTGACTTGAATTGGATAGTGGCTGATAATACATATCAAGTGTTTCCATAAGGCATTCAACAGCGGCGCAATTTTTTGATTTATTTAGAGAACGCTGATCTTCACAATTTGGATGTTAACGTTATTTCCATGGAGTCAAACGTTAGCTAGTCTAAAGTTAAGGCACCATAAATGATAGCTTACTGATAATACTGCAAAGAGCATTAGGTTAGGACACCTCGCACTACCGTGCTTAGCCAGAGATAGTGGGAGTACCAACAACAACTTGTTCATTATGACTGCTTACTGCATGTGAATTCTATTTGTCTAAGTGGACGTTAGCTAGCTAAGTGTGCCTAGCTAACTATTATCCCCTTAAAGGCACCATAAATCATTGCTTGCTGCAAAACTAACTCCTTTATTTGTTACCGTAGTGCGATTGAAACTGCCAAATCCAACAATACAAAGCAGTGTCAGAATGAACAGACTGGCTGATACACGTAGGCTATTTAAACAGGCGGCAGCACAGTTTCATTAAGATTATTTAAAATGTATTTTAATGGTAAAATAATCAGTATTGAACAAGCATTAACACTTAAGACAATAGACTACTGCTGATTTTATGTCTGCAGCGCTGTCCACTTGAGATACAATCGCCAGAAGCCTTAAAACGAAGGCTGAGCTAACACGAGGACGTCGGGGAGACTGGGGATGGTTGCAACACTTTTTGCATTTCTCTGTTACTCAGACTAATTGACATGGACCAGCCAAACTTGTATATATCAATCTTATATCGGTCTTCTAATTAACCATACAATTTAAAGATGACTATATATGGCATATAGGTCACAATATTTATATGAATGGAACAAGTCAGATGTTGCAACTGGCCCCAAGTAGGCGTTTACACTTGTGTTCAGTTCAGCACTGTCCACCAACACACGAGGACGTAATAGGGGGCTGGCCACCCGCACTGCCTGGTCGCTGATGGTGGAAACGCAATCACATCCGCATTTCCTGGTGGAAATGCATTTCTAGTTGTTTTTACTGTTGTAACACATTAGTGTTGATGATGAACAGAGTGCAGCAAAGATTTCAGGCAGTTTACATGCCAAATCCAGTTGGGGAATACAACAAGTACATGGAAGAAGTCGATCTCTCAGACAAACTCATCGGCTACTACTCCTCTCACCATAAGTCAATGAGGTGGTAAAAAACTCTTTCTGGACATTGCAGACACCAATTCATTCATCCTCCACAAAGTAAAACAAAAAGAGATGGGTGTCCTTAGATTAGTCTTCCTCCACCAAAGTGGACAAACGACCACACCAAATGGCCATATATGCCAGATCCTGACATATACAACTACCTCATTGAATCTGTCTGATCTGTCACTTTTTCTGTTGTAAAGAGTTACGTCTGTCCAACGTGACGTTTATGTGAACTAATAAAATCGCTGACGTTGCCAACCTGCAACATTACGTTGTTAGCATGCTAGCAGCCTAGCCAAGCTAGAGCTCCCCCACACACAAAGTTAACTAAATTATACGAATATGAGTTAATGATTAAAAGTAACCGTTAGCCAGATGCATGTTAAGCTATGGGTGCGTTTAAAAATTAAATCTGAAATGATCAGACAGCGTTTCGGCATGGTGACACTAGTTTGTCCAATTGCCACCGGTAGGTTTACAGCGATTCAGCCGATTATTTCCCCCCAAAACAAAAGGGGGCGTGGTCGTTCTGACAACAGGGGAGTGACGCGTGGTTATATATAATATGGCCAATTTTGTTTCTCTTGGTTAAATTAAGGTTTAATAAAAATAGCTGTTTATTTGCCAGGCAGACAACGGGACTGGGGCTAAAAGCTTGCATTCTTTGTATGCAAACGTTAGACAGCAACAGTAAATTCCATCATGTTGATTAAGTATATCTGCGATGCGCTTTGCACCATGGTGTTTTCGCCCTACCTCACGACAAACGTAGCACAAATTTCTTATGTGAAGGTCTTTAGAAGGCTGAAAAATCTCTCAGCTGCTGTCACTGCCTCCGCCATGTTTTCATTGAAGCAAACCCGCGTTGCATGCTGTGCCTGCTTGCCTATGCCTGACTAACTTTGGTTGATCATATGTACATGAGTTTTTCAAACCGGGTAAGCAACTGGCGACGGTTTTAATGATTATTCTAATTTCAACAGTAATACTAACCGTTGAGAGCTTTTACCGTGGCTTACCGTGAAACCAGTAACAATTACATCTCTAGACAATGCGTAACATAACGTTAGTATTGCTAGCAAATTTCACATAGAACATTATGTATTTAATGTAAACCATTATTATAACGTTAAGGCGAAAAAAAGTAACTAATATCCAACAGCAAACTAGCGCTCTTCTTCATTTCCATGGCAGCTAGGTGCTGTAATTGCTTATATATTTTTTTTGGTATCAGAAGCTAATGTTAATTCTACAGTGATATCTTTTTTAATAATTTATATTGTATATAATTTACTTTCACACCTGTTGGTGCTTTGACTCCCTAGTGACAGTAGGGTGGATACGTTTTGGAACGTTGGAGTTACCATATGGTGTGTGTTTTGGTCCAGATGCCGGCCCTTCCGAGTGGGTTGGCCTCGTCATCTGTGGACTCCCTCTCCTCTTCAGCCTGCAAGCTGAACTGCCGCACGGCCTGGTACACTGTCATGTTGTAGGGCAGCAGGTGATCACTAATGTAGAACTGCAGCCGGTGGCGCACACTGCCAGAGTTAAGGAACTGGGCAGCCTGGTTTTGGAAGAAGGTATAATTCAAGGTCAGCACTTCAGAAAAGGAAGTGTGGAAAACAATTTCCAAAAAGAGCTTTTGTCAAAAAACAAAATGCAACTTTAATAAGTGAATATCTTTGTCTCCATTTCTATTGGGACTTCTCTTTTTGGAAGCCAAATAAACCAGAAAAGGCAGTACATCTGCTAGATGTTCCAATCCACAAGTTAGTTAGATAAAATGGACAAGCTATGTAAGTTATTTAAGCTTAGAAATTAGAGTAATGATATGAAAATATATCAAACATTTTCACGGTTATCAGTATTATTGTGGTATAGTTGAAACGTGCCGAAAATGTTTAAAAAGTACTGATACACGCACATTGAAAGTTTTATATTAAAAAACAATATAAAGTGCAGCACTATGCACTTTTTGTTTACATACATATGGAACAAATTAAAACCATATTAAATGTGCATATAAAAGCAACACAACAATTAAAAACAAAGCAATGTGCATAAAATGTAATTTAATGTGATTAAAATAACACAAATCACATAAACAAATCAAATTAACAGCACTGATTGTATGTCTCTTCTCTCCTTCATAAAGAAATAAGGTGCCGCTGGCCTAACACCCTGTATGGTTGCATCTTTGTTCAGCAGGGGCACAAGGGTTGGTGTCACCCGGTGTCACCGGGTTACAGGTTACTAGCTCAAGATACAGCGCACCCGATTAATGTTTTTGAGGTAGCGTGTTCGCGGCTCGCCAGCGACAGTATATTTTAGATTTTTTGGATCTTCATTTTTTGTTATATTCATTGCTATACTTGATTTCTTACTACTTTACATAAACAAATAGGGAGCTGCGGCCCGCACCCCACTAGTGACACTGCTGTCCTTGTTCACTTGCAATTGAAATGTAAAAATGTCAGCATATTTACTTTGTCCAGTTTAAGAAATAAAAAATAGCAAATGTTTTATAATTCTCTCATTCCCTATTGTTCTCAATGGGTAGAAAAATTTGTGCATGGCCCGATCTAAAAGTTAAGATCTTGCATTCGCTATGAAGTTGTGGGCGGTGGTCACGAATATGAATTAAAAGATTTGAAGTGTTGCCCCCTTCCGTAGCATTTTATTTTCCTGCAGATTCTGTAGACAAGGTAACCATCTTCAATCAATTTCCCGTTAGCACTCTTACAAAACCCAACATACAGCCACATTTTTAATCTTAATGTGTTTCTCCTGGTTGAATCAGGGTTTATGTACACTGCTATGCCAGGCAGAGCAAAGCGCGAATGTCTTTTTCTTTGTAGGATGCTTGAAAGTAGAAATGTACAAATAAACTAGTAGGACAAACATCCAGAAGTGAGGGGCTACTTAAAATGCTGCAAGGAGACAGAGTTGAGGAAGTGCTTCCTCAATCTTCCTTTGTATGCTGGGACGTCTCAAATTACGTATTGCTCCTGACTTATGTGACTTATGTATTTGTTGATCTTTATTTCAATACTTGTCATCATTATAACTTACCGGCAAGCCATTATGTTCCAAAACTGGAGACTGAAGGGAAACAGGAGGTTGGGTTTGCTTTGCCAAGTCTTTCGCACACACGAACAAGTATGCTGCGCGCACTACTGTTGCTTTTAAAAGTTGATTAATTGGGCCTGATATACTAAAGATCCCAAATAGAGTGTACTAAATTGGTGAAAAAAGTAGGTCTGGAGCCCTGCTTGAACTAGTTTAAAACAGTATGTGATTGGCCACACCAGTTTGCAGTAAGCTACTACAGGTGAACCAAAATAGAGTGCATTATGGGTTGAAGGTGGTCAGTTTTGCTAAAACCTTTTCACCCCAGTTGCCAAAGACAAAGATATGTGCCATTGACATGTTTTCTACATTAAAATATAAAGAAATGTAATTGATGCTTAGCTCACTTCCATTATAATCCCTCTGCGCTTACAGCACAACAAAACACCTGTCACTTGACTGATGTCAGGGACAATGACCCAGAAAGTTAACTTTATGCTAGCAAGCCTTTCTATCAATAGCTTTGCCTATGGTTAACAAACAGTGAATATAATCTGACAGTAGGGCTATGTTTAATAAAAAGGCTGGCTCGTTAGCCAGACAACTCATTGTCCCCAAAAATGAATAACCTTTTTCACGTCAATGTCCCATTGTTCAATGGGTGAGGAGGAGAATAATGAATTTGTTTTTTCTTGGTGAAATGCCCTTTTAGGTTAGCTTAAATACAGCAAATCATTAAAATACATACATTTGTTCAATAATAGTGGGCGGGTCGGTGCGTGCTACGAGGTTAAGGTGCTAAAGTGGATTATTGACTAATGGATATATAAAACTTAAAATAGTTTATGTAGGAAAAAATCAGAAAACATCTGAATGTTTCTGCTTTATTTCACAAAGACTTTCACGAAATTTGGCAATGAACAGTTTTCGACAGCATGCACTGGAGAACCTTCATTTATGTTCTAAAATTGTGATAGCTAGGCTACATAAATATTAAAATGTCAATTAGGATCACAAGCCCTACCCATCACATACCAGAGATTCGTCAATTTCATCATCTGAACCGTCATCGTCGCTATCCTCATCTTCTTCTCTGATTCGTCCATAACCTGCAAAGTATAACAGACTCCGTTAATTACTTCTTGATATAATATTCAAAAACAAGTAGAAACCAAACATTTTTTAGGCTGCACTTAGCACCATATACAAATCATATGTAATATGTTTGTGTGTTTTACATAATAAGTTAACATAATCAGTTGGCAATACAACCTATAAAAAGGAAGGAAATTACAGATCAGACTTTTGTGTTGCTCCACTGTAGGCTGCACCCCATTTAGCACACTGTAGGTTCACAATCAAAATAGTTTATCATTTTAATAATAGCTGGTATTTTATGCATTAGAGCCCACCTCGGACTACCAGGTATCTCTCAATGGCCTGCACCAAGGCTAGAGGGTCAATCTTCACTGGGCCACCCTTCCACTGTTTCACATTAGTGCAATCTGGATGTCTCTGCAGCTGACACTTGAGTTGGTGGGTGTTGAAGAACTTTAGTGCCTGGGAGCCCCTTAAAAGTAAAAAAAAAAAGAATACTGTAAATTTGTTCCAGCTAAAAAAACACACACGGTAACAATTATTTGTGGCAAACCATGCATATTGTGGTAAAGTGACGAGTTTGTATTTTCACCCTCAACATTCTTGCCGAAATAGATAATTGTTATGTCAGTAAAGCCTAAGGACTCGCATTTGGATAATGTGATGCCATTTCGAAAGTCCAGGTAAGAACAGTAAAACACCACTAACTGTGCTTGTTATATACTTCGCTAGTTGTATCCATGACCAAAAGCGTCCCATTTAGTTTTGTGTATTTTTAGTACTAGAGGATGATTGAGGCCAAAATATCTTGTTAGATACGAGCAACAAGGGCGACAAGCTCACTGTGTGATATTACTTGAAGAGCAGATTATCAGCTATTTTTCTATAACAATTTAGATTTTCTTCGCTAGCCCTAGTCTACAGTAGGGTTGGGCGATATGTTAAAACTTTCCAATCGTTCACCGCCTGCCGAACAACCGGCGATTGCCATAATATTCGCGCAGGTAAGTGTGCAGAGTGCGAAGGGATGGGGCACGCATGACAGGGGGATTCTACACTACTGTATGACAATTTTAGCGAATACAATCATGGAAAAGCTTGCAGCAAAAAATGATATAAAATCCCGAATGAGACTATTTTGATTTTAAACCGGCTGCAACCGGCATGCCGAAGGACCTAAATGAAGCAAATTGCCGTCTCTGCAAACGCATAGTGTAGGCAAAAATAGTAACACTACCAATTTGCACAAGCATTTGCGAATACACCATCTTGCTGAGCACGCTATGCTAACACTGACGCTGCGTCTCCATACCCATTACTACCATACTATATAGTAAGCCAGAAAAAGATTTAGTATGTCCCAATACATACAATGTCAAATGCAGTATGCCAAAAATGCATGCAACGGTAAATAGTTTACAAGTGCAGCTGAAGTACCTACTAAAAGAAAAAAGTAGTCATATGCGATTTGAGACGCAGCGTGAGAGCACCGGGCAGTGGTCCCCTTGTCATTTATTCACTGCTGAGTTTTCCGACTGGGAAGACAGTGCAACAAAAACGTGCATTATATGGCGCAACTCCAACTGCCAGTTCCTATTTGCGCAGGCTTTGAATGGTGCTTTACAGGTCAATTATTTACCAAGTTTAATTGACAAGGAGGCAGACCATTAAATTAGCAAAACAAAATTTAATTAAAAAATCGCCCAAAAAAAACAACCAACCAGCGATGGACTCCAATCACGCCAAAAGCCGATATATTGGTCCACAAAACCCTAGTCTACAGCTGGGATGTTTGCTAGAGAACGTTTTGACATCCATCCTCATGAATTATCTTGTCAGTAGTGAAAACAAACTTTGAAAATGTTTGCGATTTTGGATTGTGCCTTTGGAGTAATGCTGAACACAGACGGACATTTATTGGAGGGGCTAAAAGGTTACATGAAGGCACATGTTTAAAAATCTGGATCATAAACGCCCCTTACTGGAGAAATATTATTAATGTTGTTAAAACGAAAGCCTAGTGAGGCACATTAGTAGCAGTGTGTACCAGAACAGAGTGGGATATAAACACAAAAAAAGTAAATTGGGCCAATAAAATGGATCGATCTTACCTGCTCCCATTGCCGTTGCCACTAGGGAAGTCGTGCACTTTGACAGGAAACTGTTCCATCTGGCTTAAGCAGTTATTCATCTTATGCACCAGTGACAAGAGAGGCCTGTTCTCAGACGGCTCCAGGCACCCTGCAGGTTCCATGCCAGGGACCTGGACATTATCACACACAGGACACATGGATTTACACATTCGGTTGAGATATAACCTTAACTCAATATTGTCAAAGGCAAGTGAAAGAGCTCAAACCATTTAGCAGGTAACATTTTGAACACTCACAGTACTTCAAAAATCTTTTAGAATTCACCTTTGATTGCTTATAGCTTGATTAATAAGCTTGAAGTTAATGTGTGCTATGAGTCCATGAATGAAACACAATGCATGCACATGTGGCAGTCAATCAACAACTTTGTGTTTGAGTGTAAGTGTAAACACATCCCCTTTTCCCTTAGAGAGCTTATATCAATTGAATTGAACACCTCGATTTTTTGTCAGTTGATTATTGAGAGCGGTCAATTAGGACAGCTTAACTAAAAAGAGCTGCAATGTTTGGCAGCATTTAAGAAAGACAAATATTTAAACACTTGAATATTATTTTGTCATTAATTAAGTCAATTTTGAAGAAACATCTCTGTATACAAATATAACCTCCCCTAGGGCAGACACGCAGAGCCAAACAAAGAACTAAATTATGCAAACAAAATTGGGTGTAGATGAAACACATTTTCTCACCGGGCAACCGAAGAAAACATGCAGGAACCTTTTGAGCCGCACATCACGGCTGATAAGGTCCCTGTCTGTATTGGAGGTTAGGTAGAGGAGCAGCTGCTTGACCAAGCCACTGTGTTGGATCTCAAATGACGAAACATCCGACTCTGATACAATACCGCAAATCTCCACCAGGCACTCCACACCACTGTCAACCTGGGGCACAAGGAGCACTGTTAGTATTAAAGTTGACCCCAACTGTGCTTTTTTTTTGTGTAAATTTGCAGTTTCTGGGAAAGCAGAGCTTGCAGAGGACTGCAGATAGGGAGAGTCCTCCCAAATCCCAACAGTGCGTTGTGCATAGCTTTTTCTCCCGTGTGTTAAACAACTGCTGATTGGATGAGCAGGGAAGTAAGGCGGAAGAGAGAAGATATCCAGTAATATTTTTGTTGGAAAACACATCAGCATTAAACCAACAATGGGGCAGATGTGAGAGCGACTCGCTGGCGATGTTCGCAAATACAAACATTTGTACAACCCCTCTGCAAAAACCAACAAAAATAGTGAGGTCACTATCTTGACGGTCCGTATCCTTAGTTCCTTCTGTATGTTCAGTACATTTTGCATTTTGGATTAGTAATTGCAACACTGCCCCTTAGTGAACCTGTTAAACTTATGTGGAAGCATGTAGGCAAACCGTTGTCAGTGCATGATGCATGTTGTAACGGTTTAAATCCTATGCTCCATTTATCTGGGGTGCCAGGTAGTGTTAACCGACCAGAGAACTAATTCTCTATTTATTTGAATGAATGGGGAGCCAGGTTTGCTGGGGATGCAACCCTTACACAGGGCCCTAAGAGGCTATAGGACCCTTTTTGGAAAATAACCCACTCACTTTTGATAAGTGTCACTAGTACTCAAATTATATTTCTTTACATATAGAGTTTGGGATAGTGCTGGATTACATATCGGGCACAGATTACACACTGTAACTTCACAATTAATCATCATTTACCCCACAACATCATTGGTCTATAACATTGACAGTTCAGGGTGGTTATTCAGTCAAGCACAGTACGTAAATTTCCCCAAGTTCCCTATCACATGATTAACACCATGGAAATAATTTCAATCCCCACACATTCAATCCATTTATCAATAATCACATATTATACCCCAAAAATCTGCATCAGTCCATAAAGTGTCCTCAAAGGCTCTTGAACACAATTAACACTCAATAAATCATATTAACGCCCCAAAATCAATAACAGTCCGTCCAGTTCTCAGATGCTCATGTACACAATGAATACTCGATAAATCATATTAATGCCCCAAAATCAATATCAGTCCGTAAAGTGTTCTCAAGTGCTCTTGAACGTCATTAACACTCAATAAATAATCTTAATGCCTCAAAATCAGTACCAGGCTATCTCGTTTACAGTTCTGGTTTTCGTTCAGTCCAGCCTAATATTGCGATTACAGATTCTCCCTCTCTTCTTCTCCTCCTCCTCCTCCTCCTCCCCCAGTTTACTTCCGCCATTGTTAACTTTATCGCACCTGTTTGCTCGGGTTAATTAGGGATCCACAGACGTTGTTGGGACGGCTGCAATAATTTATCTAATCTGAGGCCGTCACAACGTGAATGTTTGCAGACGTGCCAATGCAGAAGCATAAACCAGCCTTTACATGGCAGACGCAAATGCAGTACATAATATAGTTCAACTTTATGGGAAATAATACATGTGCCTACTTACCCCTAGTCAGACGAGATGATCGATATCAATGCTATAATCGTATGTCCATTCATTTGATTTTAATGGTAAGAAGGCAGTTAAAGATAGCCTAGCTTATCACAATGACTAAGCTGCTAGTTTCGGCTAGTATGGCTCCGCCAAAAGTGACAAAATACCTTAAAAAAACTCAAAAGCTGTTTTATTTACATGTTGCATCTTCTGTATATCAGATGTGAAGAAAACGAAATGTAAAAGCGATACGTTATAATTGAAACAGAAACGTGGTCGCACCTATGGTTGTGAGGCGAAACCATAGTTTTACCCAAAAAAAGGCGCGTATCTGTTCACTTGGATGGAGCCATACTTTCCAGAACAGGCTCGCAGTCATTGTGCCAAGATAAATAAATCAATGCCTTTACTCAGTGAATGCATGTAGATATATCACTAAATGTTATTTGTAAACATTCGAAACATCGAAATTGAATAGGGATATCAGTGCCGATACCCAGCCCTATTTATAACAGGTAGTTACTAGGGCTTCTGTGGGCCCAATACACGTGCAAGCCTTTGTACAACACAAAGACATGATAAATTATATGAAGACTTCAGTGTAGAGGAAGGAAGTTGTAGTGCGGTAAAGTACCTGCAGGTTGAGCTGCTCTGTAGCTGTGCAAAGCCTCTGGAGTACATTCAGTGCAGGATTAGTGCCATCCACATTCTCAGAATTGAAGTAGCGCTCCACAAACTTACTGGCTGTCTCTTTGATCCAGGATTTAATTTTGTCCCTGCATAAAAAAATTACTATCAATATCCTCATGTTTTATGAAGATACATCGTTTCCCAGCCTTCGCAATGTTTGAGCCCCTAAATGTTTGTAAAATCTGTCAGCATATCTAGATTTCATTAACTTATAAACAAAACTTAAAAGTTAAAAGGTACCCTATGACAACCACCTACAAGGCCTGCACATTAACTCACTGCTCACAAAATACCACTGTAATTGATTGCTATTCTCCACATACCTGTTATTTGAGATTGAGTCCTTTGGTGGAGCCCGTGCAAGACCGCTCACCCCAGCTGTGCGGGAAGGCTCAGAATTGGCACTGTTTGTTTGGGCTCCCAGCTTGCCCCAGGTCTTGGGGTTAAGACTGGCCAAGAACGATGACTTGGGGGACTGAGTGGTGGTAGGACTCTTGGCTAAGATTTATTTTTTTTTTTTAATTTTTTTTTTTTTTTTTGAAACGATCCACAACAAACAACAGATGTCTTATTAATCTAAATACATTTAAACAAAATAATAGCATAGGAACATTTAAAAAAATAAGACCATTATAAGAGAGAAACGGCAAACTGAAGACTGTCACTATTAGGCTTACCCCGATTGTCTACTTTTTCATCATCCCTTGGAGGAGAGTACTTGGGCCTTCTAGGCCCTCTCTTAGGTAGTCGTTTCCTCTTCAGCACATCACTTAACCGTCTACAAACAAAACCACATTAATGCAATGCTCCAGAGAAATGGTTTGTGTGCAGCCAATGTGATAGCAAAGCTCACCCCTGTGGACTCAAGTCCAGTGAATCGTCCATGCTGTGCTGAAAGCTGGGGGAGCCTAAGTCAGGTGTGGGATTGGTAGCTGCTGTAGTGGTTGCTGTACTGATAGTTGTGGTACACAGGCTGGCGGTGCCACTGGTGCATGCCTTTGGGGGGCTGGTTAAGAAAGACTCTGACTCTGCCAGATTTTTTACCTGATGCATGACGCCTGAGGTGAAAAAAAAAGAGCAACAAAGATAGAAAATAAGTTCAGTAGCAGGCTCCTAGGTTGTGCACCTTGCTGCCTATGCACTGCACAGACATGCACAAGGCAAGTCTGTTCAGCAAGAAAAAGTTCAGCCTGGCTGTGGTTTGATTGTTCTCTTAAGCACCTTCTTTACTAGCCTGTCTTTATTCATGAGAAGTCTTGTTAGCTGAAATATTATTACGCAGCCATCAATGTATTATGTGTGTGTAGGCTGTTCATGTTTCTATTGCCTTACTGACTACTATTCAGCTTGCGTCCACATTCATGTTGTCAAGTAAGTTTAGTTGCTAGCCACAGCAGATTTTATGCAACTATATTATTTCTTCTTACTGACATTCAGAATAAATGGTTCGCATTTAATATAGCACTGCTCACCCAGTCATTTACTCTGTTCTCTCGCCCAGACTCTCAATCTCTCGCAGAAAATAACTAGGTCTCTGCTCCCCTCTACACTGTTTTTCCCACTGACAAGTGCATTCAACTATACAGGGCATGCAGGAACAAATAAATAAATACATAAATAAATACTACCAGACCAGAGCACGGACCGGGTTGGGCTTGAATTTTTTGGCCCGTTGAGAACTTAAATTTTTCGGCCGTTGCTTTTTGTGTGAAAAATACAATTTACAACACTGAGTAATTTATTTTTTATTTGTTGGGATAATTACTTTAATATTGGTTGAACTGAGCGGAGATATTAAGTATTCATTGAAGCCATTTGCTTTTATTTGAGATTTGAATTGTTATTTTTAGTTAGTAAAGATAATGCTGACAGTATACAGTGCATCCGGAAAGTATTCATACCCCTTCACTTTTGCCACATTTTATAATGTTACAGCCTAATTCCAAAATGGATTAAATTAAAAAAAATTCTCAACATTCTACACACAATACCTCATAATGACAAAGTGAAAAGTTTTTTTGAATTTTTTGCAAATGTATTAAAAAATAAAAAAATTAAATATCACATGTACATAAGTATTCACACCCTTTGCTGTGACACTCAAAATTGAGCTCAGGGCCATCCCGTTTCCACTCTTCGCCTTCAAAACAGCATCCCCTGCCTAAAACTTATGCACAGTACTGTATATATACAGACGGGAGACAAATTAAAGGAAAAACCAACAAAGTGTCTCAGTAAGGTGTTGGGCCACCACGTGCAGCTAGAACAGCTTCAATGTGCCTTGGCATTGATTCTACAAGTCTCTGGAACTCTACTGGAGGGATGGAACACCATTCTTCCAAAAGATATTCCCTCATTTGGTGTTTTGATGATGGTGGTGGAGAGTGCTGTCTAACAAGTCGGTCCAAAATCTCCCATAAGTGTTCAAATGGGTTAAGATCTGGTGACTGCGAAGGCCATAGCATATGATTCACATAATTTTCATACTCATCAAAACATTCAATGACCCCTCGTGCCCTATGGATGGGGGGCATTGTCATCCTGGAAGAGACCACTCCCTTCAAGATAGAAATGTTTCACCATAGGATAAAGGTGATGACTCAGAACAACTTTGTATTGATTTGCAGTGACCCTTCCCTCTAAGGGGACAAGCGGACCCAAACCATGCCAGCAAAATGCCCCCCACAGCATAACAGAGCCACCGGATCCCCTCACTGTTGGGGTCAAGCATTCAGGCCTGTACTGTTCTCTTGGTGTACGCCACATATGCACTCGCCCACTTGTCGAGAATATGGTGAAGGATGACTCATCTGACCATATCACTTTTTTCCACATCTCTGTAGACCAGTGCCTATGGTTTTTGCACCACTGAACTCTCAAATGTGTATTCATCTTTGTTATGAGGGGTTTATGCACTGCAACCCTACTATAATATCCCTCTCTATGTAATTATTGACGGACTGTTCTTGCTGAAACAGTCTGATCACGTCCTGCATTGACATTCTCAGTCACCTGAGGAAGAGTTGCTCTTCTGTTTTTCCTTACATATCGCACTAATGCCCGAGCATCACAATCATCAAATGTGCGCTGTCGACCACAATTTCCGACCCTATTTACTGATGTCTTTCCCATAGATTTAAATGCAGATGTCACTTTAGTCACTGTTCCTATTGAAACACCAGCCAGTTGAGCAGTCTTTGTGACTGAAGCTCCTGCCATCCGTGCCCCAGCAATGAACCCTCTTTCAAAGTCACTTAAATCTTTTCCTCTTGCCATCTTGACACAAAATCAGAATCAACTGGGCCTGCTCAGCATTTTTATACATGACTGGATGTTAATTGCTTAATTGTACCATGCAGTGCACCTGTGTGGAAGCATCTGCATTCGTTATGTTTCTCCACTCATTTATTCAGGTTTTTCCTTTAATTTGTCACCCGTCGGTGTATATATATACACACACTGCTCAAAAAAATTAAAGGAACACTTTTTAATCACAGTATTGCATCAAGTCAATTAAACCTCTGGGATATTGATCTGGTCAGTTAAGTAGCAGAGGGGGTTGTTAATCAGTTTCAGTGGCTTTGGTGTTCATGAAATTAAGAACATGTGCACTAGAGGGGCAACAATGAGACGACCCCCTTAAACAGAATGGTTTTCCAGGTAGAGGCCACTGACATTTTTTCCCTCCTCAACTTTTCAAACTGTTTTTCACTAGTTTTGCATTTAGCTAGGGTTAGTGTCACTACTAGGAGCATGAGGCCGTGACCCTACAGAGGTTGCACAGGCAGTCCAACTCCTCCAGGATGGCACATCAATATGTGCCATTGCCAGAAGGTTTGTTGTGTCTCCCAGCACAGTCTCAAGAGCATAGAGGAGATTCCAGGAGACAGGCAGTTACTCTAGGAGAGCTGGACAGGGCCGTAGAAGGTCCTTAACCCATCAGCAGGACCAGTATTTGCTCCTTTGTGCAAGGAGAAACAGGATGAGCACTGCCAGAGCCCTACAAAATTACCTCCAGCAGGCCACTGGCGTGAATGTCTCTGAACAAACAGAAACAGACTTCATGAGGGTGGCCTGAGGGCCCGACGTCCTCTAGTGGGCCCTGTGCTCACTGCCTGGCACCGTGGACCTCGATTGGCATTTGCCATAGAACACCAGAATTGGCAGGTCCGCCACTGGCGCCCTGTGCTTTTCACAGATGAGAGCAGGTTCACCCTGAGCACGTGACAGACGTGAAAGGGTCTGGAGAAGCCGTGGAGAACGTTATGCTGCCTGTAACATCTTTCAGCATGACCGGTTTGGTGGTGGGTCAGTGATGGTCTGGGGAGGCATATCCATGGAGGGACGCACAGACCTCTACAGGCTAGACAACGGCACCCTGACTGCCATTAGGTATCGGGATGAAATCCTTGGACCCATTGTCAGACCCTACGCTGGTGCAGTGGGTCCTGGGTTCCTCCTGGTGCACGACAATGCCCGGCCTCATGTGGCGAGAGTATGCAGGCAGTTCCTGGAGGATGAAGGAATTGATACCATTGACTGGCCCCCACGCTCTCCTGACATAAATCCAATAGAACACCTCTGGGACATTATGTTTCGGTCCATCTGACGCCACCAGGTTGCACCTCAGACTGTCCAGGAGCTCAGTGGTGCCCTGGTCCAGATCTGGGAGGATATACCCCAGGACACCATCCGTCGTCTCATTAGGGGCATGCCCCGACGTTGTCAGGCATGCGTACAAGCACGTGGGGGCAATACACAGTACTGAGTACAATGTTGAGTTGCTGCAATGGAATTTCAGCAAAATGGACTAGCCTGCCGCATCATTTTTTCCACTTTGATTGAGTGTCTTCGAATTCAGCCCTCTGTAGGTTAATTTTAATTTCCATCAAACAATGTGGCATCCTTTCGGTCCTAACACATTACCCAGACTATATCAGTATAGATATCCAGCATGATTTTTTTCCCCATTGAGATCTGATGAGTTTTAAAAGTGTTCCTTTAATTTTTTTGAGCAGTGGTATATATATATATATATATATACATACACACATAATATCTAAGACGCAATGCTTAGTTGGACGCCACATTTCTCTCGTGTCAAGTCATGTTATCAAATGCTGCATGCACTTTAGTGACAACGCTCTCAAAGTTGAGCGAGAAGAGCCAGGCTACAACCAGCTCTTCCAAAATATTTCATCAAAAATTCTTAGAATGTTTCTAATAAAGAATACCACTCTGGAAGAATCTATCCATAGTCAATGGTTTTAGTCTTCCCCACAAAGAAAGCTGCCTGGCCAGACGGACGCGCACACAATTATTGCACTTACATGAAAACGAGAGACTTACATTTGAGAGTTTATCTTCTTGTTGACAGGATATATTAATTGATCAGTTTGTTTTTTAACCAATACTTTTTATCTGTACCAGTTGATAATGTTGACTGCTCATTGCTTAACAAATGAATGGAGTTAAATGTTTGTTTCACAAATCTATACAAATGCATGTAGTTTATAATTTGTTTCACAAATCTATACAAATTGAGTTTGTGTATCAATGTTTGCCTTTAGTTATCTTAGATGCACTACTGTTTATTCTTGAGGAACTACTACACAGACAGAACATGTAAAGCAGTCATGAAGATTTTCCAGATCTTGAGTAAAGTCAATTATCCCCTCTATATTCGTTGATACTGCATGCATGCTTCCTTACTATACATAACATGTGTGAGAGATCATCAGTTAAAAATAGAACTGAATTTTTTTGACAAAAATGCTTTTCTTTGCCAGTTTTTCAGTTTTCTAATAGTCTAATTGTTAGACTTAAATGTGATGTGTTGAACAGAGAAAGACGCTTGCTATATCTACTGATGTGTATCATTTGTTAAAAACACTAGTCTAAAAGCAATATAATAAGTTTTAGAGGTTTACATACATCGATGAGCCACCACATTAAAACCACCTGCCTAATATTGTGTAGGTCCCCTTTGTGCCGCCAAAACAGCTCTGACCCGTCAAGGCATGGACTCCACAAGACCTCTGAAGGTGTCCTGTGGTAAGTGGCACCTAGATGTTCGCAGCAGATCCTTTAAGTCCTATAAGTTGCGACGTGGGGCCTCCAAGGATTGGACTTGTTGTTCAGGCACATCCCACAGATGCTTGATTGGATTGAGATCTGAGGAACTTGGAGGCCAAATCAACACCTTGAACTCTTTGTCACGTTCCTCAAACCATTCCTCAATTTTTTTGCAACATTATCCAGCTGAAAGAGGCCACTGCCATCAGGGAATACCGTTGCCATGAAGGGGTGTACTTTGTCTGCAACAATGTTTAGATAGGTGGTACGTGTCAAAGTAACATCCATATGAATGCCAGGACCCAAGGTTTCCCCGCAGAACATTTCCCAGAGCATCCCACTGCCTCCGTCGACGTGCCTTCTTCCCATAGAGCATCCTGGGGCCATCTCTTCCCCAGGTAAATGACGCACACGCACCCGGCCACATGACCTAAAAGAAAACTTGAGTCATCAGACCAGGCCACCTTCTTCCATTGCTCCATGGTCCAGTTCTGACACTCACGTTCCCACTGTAGGCGCTTTCGGCAGTGAACAGCGGTCAGCATGGACATTCTGACCGGTCTGCGGCTACACAGCCCCATATGCAGAAAGCTGTGGTGTGTTCTGACACACTTCTACCAAAGCCAGCATTAACTTTTTCAGCAATTTGTGCTACAGTAAGCTCTTCTGTGGGATCAGACCAGACGGTCAAGCCTTGGCTCCCCACGCGCATCAGTGAGTCTTGGGGCGCACATGACCCTCTCGCCGGTCACCACTTTTGGTAGGTATTAACCACTGGATACCGGGAACACCTCATAAGACCTGCAGCTTTGGAGATGCTCTGACCCAGTCTTACCATCACAATTTGGCCCTTGTCAAAGTCACTCAGATTCTTACGCTTGCTCATTTTGCCTGTTTCCAACACATCAACTTCAAGAACTGACTGTCCACTTGCTGCCTAATATATCCCTCCCCTTGACAGGTGACATTGTCATGAGATGATCAATGTTCTTCACTTCACCTGTCAGTGGTTTTAATGTTATGGCTGATCAGTGTATGCAGAGCACAAATATTAGCTTTTAGAATGTTGGAAGGCATATTGGCTTAGCAGGTTGTTCTGGAACTTGGCGGCACAGTACACCTTCTAGCTACTTTCATTTCTGAAAATTGTTCTAAGCTGACCTAATTTATGTGCTTTAAAAAATATACACCCACTAGGAAAGCAAGAGCAGGATAACACAGAGTAATGCCAAAACGTTTTAATAGCCACAAGCTTTACCTGGTATTTCTCTAATGTGCAAGACTTATTTTAAGGACAGACAACTTGAGCAGGATCCATTACCTTCTCTTCTAAAATAGACACCGAAGACATCAGGCAGCTTCTGCATAAGGATCTCAGCCATCTGCAGAGATCCCACTACAATCTTCAGGTCTTGGCTGGACAGCATGGAGGCAATGTGACTGCAAGAGGAAACATATTAACCCATTAAGGCTTAAGGAAAATATTGTGTCATGTGTCCAAATGCCACGTGTCCTTCCAGAATTTGCTAAAACAGAGCGCCAACGGTCTGCACTAATAATGTATTTTAGTCTCGAGGAGATCCTCCAGCTACCTTGTAAGTGTTTCCTGTATGATTTTTTTTTGGTATTGTGGCGTGCACATTACGCCGGTATGATGAATATCACTAGGTATTTCAAAAATATAAAGTAAAATGACATTTGTCAATAAATGTTTCAATGTCTGTTTTGCAGTCATCTATTTATTAATACATAATGCTTCCTTGAGCCACTACTAACAGAGGGCACTGAATGTTAGTGATACCACAAATAGAGATAATAGATTAAATCAGGCTGTCCTTTGACTCTCTTAAAATAAAATTGCTCTGATTATTTTGTCGAAAGGAGCCCGATGAGGTGGTACGGGCATCTGATTAGGATGCCTCCTGGGCGCCCCCCGTTGGAGGTTTTCTGGGCACGCCCTACTGGTAGGAGATCCTGGGGTAGACCAAGAACATGCTGGCGAGATTATATATCTCGTCTGGCCTGGGAACGCCTCGGGATCCTCCAGGAGGATCTGGAAAGCGTTGCTGGGGATAGGGACGGCTGGAATACCCTGCTGAGCCTACTGCCACCGCAACCCGGCCCCGGATAAGCGGCGGAAAAATGGATGGATTATTTTGTCTATTTTTCACCTGAATAGTTTTATAAGAAGGTAGTCCTGACAGAGGTAGGTAGCTAGCTAACGGCAACGTTTCTAAAATTGGAGTGAGTGAGAGCAGAACGACAGGCTTGGTGACTCTAGGCTAGCTCTATCTGGTAAACTGTTTCTTTCATTTTACCAGATCATCACGTGATAAATGCTTATTCATATGGTGGGGAAATCCTGTCAGAATATTGTTTATCAGGAACATTATGCAAGGTTGTTAGCTCCTTTTTTTGTGAATAAGCAAAAAGGTTCTATGGAAGAGAATATGATTGGGCTTCAACTACACCTTCGATCATTTTTTTCAGTGTGTATATTTGTGAAGTACACAAGAGTTGATAGTGTTTTTTATATTTTAGAGGGACAGAGAACCTGCTCCAGACCCTTAAGAGGCGAAGGCCTCTGACTGCTAACGAGCTGAGGCTCATAGCAGAGGAGATTTACCATGGTGCCATGACCGCTTAGGAGGACGACCAACTAGAGGAGGAAGAGACGAGACCATCAACTAGGAATGTTCGATTGATTTGGTGTGTGTGTGTGTATAATATGTTAAATTCCAATTCTTACATTATTAATACTCACAATAGACTAACTTTGTCACCCCCTATTATTTTGGATATGGCTAGCCATTCTCGCACAGGTCCTAAGTCAGCTAGAAAGCATAAACGCTTCCCTGCCAATCTTATCCTTCCAGTTTTAATCATGATAGACAAGCAACGAAACCGCTCCCTTTATGCCTCGGCGACCTTACGGTATTGATTTGGATAGCTTGCGTCAGTATGTGCGGTCTACAAATGTATGGGTTTGAGGGGGGGGTTGATGTCCATGCGACTTCACCATCTCGCACTCCTAAGCCTCTTGTGCCTACGTCATCATTCCACACAGCCCATTCCCCTGAACTGCAAGAGTTACCCAAAAACTCCTGGTTACGCTATAGGGAAAGTAAAAAACAAAGTAGTGCTAAAGTAACTTGCGTTGCTCCAGAATGTAAAAGTAAAAGGCTTTGCTTTGCTCGTGATAGAAACTGTTTCAAATCTTGGGACTTGGCCGAGTGGGACCAGTTTCGCAAAGAGGAATACATTTTAAATCTGATCGGTTTTGCTGATTTCTGGTGTTTCTGCCCCTCCCTTCCCTTCTTTTCTCTTATCTTTCTGTCCACAGGTTTCTCTTTCTCTCCACAGGTCTTGTAATTATTTAGGAATGCGACGGAATAATATATATTATTTACCATTTATAAATAAATTTTAAAGTTATATATTTAATATGCAACTATCCGTAACCCTGTTATCTTAAGTATTCACTGTGTCTATATCTCTATAATACTAATAGTTCATTATTTATACAATATTTATTTATATATAATAAATAAGAATATTTTTCAATAGTTTCCAAAATTTGTGTGAAAGCGTTGCGCTTTGGCAAAAGTTGACCTATTTCCAAAAAGGCACGCCGCTTTGAAAAAGGAGCACGCCAGTCGCGTCTTTACGTAATTGTAATAATAATGACTAAGGGCACTTTCACATGAGGTACGATTGATTCGTACCATGCCCGAGTACGATTGGCCCCACTCCCCCGCCGGTCAGTGTTCACACTAGTAATGTTCTGCCGTACCAGAGTGCACTTGCATCATCAACTACGCAATAATTTTTTTGTATTGTCGCTCGTGTATTTAAGTGTGCAAAATGCAATGATCCCTCTAAAACTGGAATTATTCAATGAATCTGTCATAAAACAGTCCTGTACTGTTGCTCGCGTACAAAAGTGAAAAGATCTTAAGCCCGTACATTGGAGTATGCTTTCGCACTGTACCTATTATTAATATGATGGTTAACATTGAGGTAATGAACGATCCTCTCACCTGCCTTCCTGCTGTGGGGCAGTTCAGAGGAGATCGGCGCGTGCTGCACGGCAAACGGAGATTTCGAATGATAGGCGGAGTATGGATATTTTTGTCTGCCAAATTTCAAGTAGGAATTTAAGTTCTGCAAAGATCATTTCGTGGCCGTATTTAAACGTG
>JAPMUY010010733.1:0-12381 GCA_026901105.3 Galaxias olidus
GTGCAGATGCCCTGAACTTTCTGTTATTTATGATTTAGCTTTCCCACTTCTTACACCATGTTTCGATGTCAAATCAAGAGACGGAGTCACTGATGCAGTTTTCAACTGGTGCTCAATGTAATAGCCTAACCAAGACAGTCGGTACGAACGTAACAACATGCAAATGCATAACATCAACGCTAGATGGTGGGATATGACCGTGAAAACTCTCTGCCCATTCATTTCAATGGGGCCAAAAACCGATTAAAAATAATAATAAAAAAATATAACACGTGACCCGATCACTTAGCTGTATGTAAGCGCAATGTACTGCAATACCCAAAACATGTGGGCACTGGAAAGGAATCTATTGCGTCAAAACTGCGGGCGTTGATAAGGTGCCAAAAACAGGCTTATTAATAATAATAATAATAATAATATGACTTTCCGGTAACAGTATGTGATTGCATGACGCAATCACATAATAACCAGAGTCATTCATTGCTGCAGTTAACAAGTCAAGACAGTCAGTATAGCCTAGTAACGTGACAACTTGCATTTACATAATATCAACGCTATATCGTGGGATATGCCCGTAAAATCTCTCTCCCAGTCAAGACCCTCTCCCCATTAATTTCAATGGGGCCAAAAACCGATCAAAATAATATTAAAAAATATAACAGATGAACTGATCACTTAGCGGTATACATGCGCACTGGACTGCAATACCCAAACATGTGGGCACTGGAATGGAATCCATTTGGTCAAAACTGCGGGCGTAGTTAAGGCGCCAAAAATAGGCCTAATAATAATAATAATAATAATAATTATTATTATTATTATTATAACTAGAAATGCATTTCCACGAAGTGGGAGTTTCCGTGTCTGTGCTTCTTCTACGGTTTTCTGTACATTCGGGATTACTGAATGCGACACTGCCACCTAGTGGGCCCGTTAAACTTACGTTGAAGTATGTAGGCAAATCACTGCGCGAACGTAAGCGCCAAATGAACGTTTACATGCGCTAACGCGCTCACGGAGAAGTATAAACCAGGCTTTAGGAGGACTCCCCGTCAAACACGTCGGCGGGTCTCGGTGAGCTACGCTTTCCCAGAAACCCCTGCTCTTCGAAGCTACGCAGAGCTGTTTACGTGCTGCTTCGCAGAAGTATAAACCAGGCTTTAGCGGGATCTAATGTACATATCTATGGGCTGCTCTGCCAGGTTTTATGCTATCAAAATAGGATACAGCTTGTATAAAATACATCAGCTTAAAAATAAACATTATAGAGCTATGATAAAACAAATACGATAAACAACTAGAAAAGGCATTTCCCTGAGCAAATGCGATGTGATGCGTCGCAACCTTTTTGTTTTTTACTTTTGTTTGGCACCCTTGGTAGTCCTCTTTGACTACTTGTGACAAAATGCGAATAAGCCCGTTTTGTCCTCAATTGCCACAGTCTGTTCACTTGTGTACTGTCCTTATACTATCACTTTGGGCTGATGTTAGTCCTTACCCCCACCTAGACAAATATTATCTGGAAGAGACGTAACAATGGATATATTTATGTTTTATTTATTGAAGGATATATTTATGTATTTATTGATAGGTATCTACGTATTTATTGATGGATATATTTGTTTATGTATTTTTTTATTGATGGATTTAATTAAAGACTGATTGGGTGATTTGTCACTTTCCATCCTCCATTAGGCTATAAACATGTGCTGCTTTTATGATGCAGTATAGGCTATTGACCATTGAAAACGTTAGAAGCCCAATGGAAAATTTAACAATATTTGACAAAATAATAAATGATAGAGGTTCAAACCATAAACGCTGCTTCTTGAACCATTAAGTCACATTTGTTCACTCGAAATTCAGGATATGCTAATTATAATTATTTTATGATGGCATTCTGTTCTAAATACGCAGTCTTTACAATCAAGAGAACATGACCAGATGTGTTTTTTGAGTCTACTATATATATTAGCTACCTACCCTCATTATACTAAATTAAATTGCAGTAAATTTGAGATAGGCCTACATGTTGTTAATTTTTCAGAACTATAAAATGATATGGAATTAAAGTTTTGTGTAGTCTAGGGCATATATGACAGGCGGAATATAGGGCAGCCTTTTGCAGTTGTGGGTCCTACGTTAGGGTATTAATATGGTGTCGCCAATTTATGACGTCCTTTTAACCCGCTGTCCGAGAGGAGGTTTTGGTGGGTGTCAGCATCCACCGTTAAGATCTGGTGGATTTTTGTAACATCATCTGTAAAAAATCATCGAAAGTAACTTTAACATGATGCATAATAACTTTCCTGTAACGTCTTGTCCAAATTTCAGAATTAGGTCGAACATCCATCGCTAATCTACAATGGCCGAGGAAGGGTACGCATGACCACACTAACCTTTTTTTCAACTGACGAGTAAAGTGTTATCGGTTATCTTGCATATACTATTTTAGGAAAGTGTACGAAGACTGAATTTATGACTCGGACTTAACGTTAATCAAGGTTGGGAACGCTCTGATGTGCCACTGCATTTATGGCGTTGACTCGTGTTGGGTTACTCGCTCATTGTCGCATCGGCTTCAAATATAGCAATAATAAATGGCCTTCATAAGCGTCTTTCTAGTAACGCAAGAACACTGTACAAAGGGATAGAACTAAGCTAAGGAAAACCTCTATGGATAGGTTAGATCGAACTCTGAGGTTCTGGTGGTTCAATTACATAAGAGCAAAAATAATCTGGCAACTGCACAGGAATTCTCATAATAAGTAGTCAGTTACTTTTCGCTTGGTTAGTGCCCTGATTGTGTAGTGGGCTCATTAAGAGTAAAGACTAGAACCACAAGACCGCAACAAGCTAGCAAGACAACAATGCAGCTAATTTTTGTTGTTCTGAATGCTTATCTGCAGGACATTGGGTAAAAGCAGGCCATGCCACCATCCCAAAACTGTAAATGTTAGTTATCAGAGGTTAAAATGGGACCCTGAGTCAGTTCTGCCATGTTGAAACTATTGCCCCTGCCACCACTTCCTAAGAATGCCAGGAACCACTTCCTAGTTATTTGGGCCAACTGGTTACACTTTAAAATATATAGCGGATGCAGGCCACACTAATTCAATTAGTCAGGGCAAATGTGGTGGGGTGTGTGTATATATTAGATCTATCTAATCGATTGATGTATCTATAGATCCACAACTATATATACTTAAGTCATGATGTAGTAATCAACAATGGGTTTTAAGTTGAAGAAATTGGAGCTGTTCATGTCTCACTGCCAGCCTACTTTGTACAGTAATATATTTATTGACTTGGTTCGATTTACAACATAAATGTGCTTAGACTGCCTTGTATTTACAAAGAGTAGTCAGACTAACTTAAGATATTTGTTGACTTGATATGTCTGCCCTGTGTTCCCGGAAGCTGAATGATGACTTGTTTCTTTAGTCGGATACCCCTTCACTCTCTCTCTGAGTGATAACCCTTATCTGACATGCTGACCGGTTGCATTCTGTTTCTAAACTGAATCTTTATTTTTTCATACATAACCTCTTATCTGTCCCCCTTTTTCAGCATCGCTGCCGGAGGTGTGATGGACGTCAACACTGCTCTACCTGAAGTGCTGAAGACCGCACTCATCCATGATGGTCTAGCTCGTGGTATCCGCGAGGCCGCCAAAGCATTGGACAAGTAAGATCCTATCAAATTGGAATTTGGTTTGAATGAAGTATTGCTGATGAGATTGTGGCTCCCTCTACTGAACATTGTGAGGAATACTGCCATAGTTACCCAATTGTCTGAGATACTATGATGTCTTGTCTAAAAAAGTGGTCAGTGTTTGTTTGTTGATTTAAATGTGCTGCATGTGTCCAGGCGTCAGGCCCATCTTTGCGTCCTTGCTGCCAACTGTGACGAGCCCATGTATGTCAAGCTGGTAGAGGCCCTGTGTGCAGAGCATCAGATCAACCTCATCAAGGTACGTTTTGAAGGCAATTCTTAATTAAGGTACATGTTTAGACTGAAGTCAAGCCAGGCTCAGATCTGTTTGTCTTGGTATAACTCTGAAATAAGTTTCTAGATGAAGATGCAAAGATAGCTTGAACGTAAAGGGAATTTGTATAACAGCAAGATTTTGGTCTTAAATTAGTTATTTCATTAAATTTTTCTAAGATTGTACTTCAAGGCATTTAACTCAATGGTTCAACTTTGTTTTGTTATTTACACGGCTCAGAGTTTTAGGATGGCTGTGCACAACTTCATTTTAGCCCAATTCTTTTCCGTCGTCAAGTTTTTGTTTAATTTCAGGCAAAAGCCCCGCATTGGAGGCATTCAGCGCGCTCCCGTGATAGTTATATGTACTGCAACAACTGACTGAATATCTAGCACGTTAAATATCCGGTTGCGTCAGCCCATACCCTGTAGTATGAAAGGTGTGACCGGCAATGAGGTGGTGGTGGTGGTGCTTGTTTAATATCAATTTTATTAAATATACAATAGAATGGCACCTTACTGTAAAACAAACTTTAGAACATATTTATTGAATCATACATGATACCTCGGACCCACTACTTGCATAGCACACTGTATATTTGCATCGTGCAAAGTTTACAGCCTGGCTTACCCTTTTATTAAATTTTTATTTATTCATTCATTCATTCATTCAATCAATCAATCAATCAATCAATTGGTACTTATGTATTTATTTATTTATTTGGAGGTCTGTTGATGCTCAGAGCAGCTTCTCCTGACAGTACTTGTTTAAGAAGGTTACTTTTGTGAATGAGTATATAACTCTCTTAACAAATACTTGATCATGCAACCAGTTCGAGTATTACAATATTTTAGTAGTCACCACTAATGTTTCTAATTTCTTAGTACTAGAAGGCATTTCTTTCAATAAAAAAGGGGCATAGAGCAGGACCTGTCCACGAGTCCCTCCCGACCCTAGTTAAAAACCAAAGTAACGTTACCCGACTAGCTTCCTCTTTATCGACATCATGCATATTTTCTTGTCTTGGAGCAATATTTTAAACTTCTAAAAATGTGATCAGGAATATTTTAATACATATAGCTTATAAAGGCCTAAACATTGTTGGCTACGTTTGAGTTACATTACCAGTAGGCATATTGGGATTTACTGACTTCGTTAGATGGAACATTAATTCCCGATTATTAATAATCGGGCTACTAATCAGTTGGCCATGAACATCAATAGAAAATAAATTGTGAATGTTTATTTTAAAGAGTAAAATCTATCTAACTTGAGGTTAGCCTGTTAAATCTACTTTTTTCTTGTTCTCTGGTAACGCGCCTAATCCTGTCCTCTGCCTGAGGAGAAAACGCTCGTGCTGTTCATTTGATTGTTGGGTTTACGACAACCTTGGTTGATGTCCTGTTTTGTTCAAGTTGAGCAATGTGGATGGAGTGTATGACCGTTCATTTGAGTTTAGTAGGACGGACTCCGCAGAGTTGTGTAATTGCAATTACAAGACAGACAGCTGTGTGCGGAACAACGGGCTTAAAACGGTCTTATTTACCATGTTTACATTATATGACACATACACGGTCGACTTGCACACGCGTAAATATGGTAAATGGGAAGATTTAAATTTTTTTTTAAATAAATGTATCCTTCAATCTGTATCACCAAAGTCGGCCCATGACTTTGGCGATAAAAACGTAAGGATAAATAGTTTTTCCCATATTTTTATAATTTAGGCGTTGATGGGATCTCTAGACTAGAGAATATAAGACTACGGCAGTAATAAATTTAAGAACTTTGCGTAGGCCTAGAGATAAAAACTATTACCTTGTTAACTATATCTTAATGAACCAGCTGATGTCATGTGACTAAGATGGCGTTCGCCATGGTGAATCCCATGTGGATGTATAACTCGGGAAACTAGACCAATAGTTAATGTAAGTTGTGTAATAATGGTTAAATATCACTGCATAATGTGAGTTTTTCAGTTTATAATTGAATGGTAAATGAGGCCCTTTACGCTGACAGCGCTCAAGCCCTTAAATCGGTCAGGTTCAAAGGTCAGCTTCCCTTACCACAGACTTATCCCTAGAAAAGAGTAGCTAACTTTGGTGTGGACTATGGGCCTTAACTTTTCAGACCTTGTATGCACAAAAAGATATACAACATACTAAAGGAAAGGAGAAAACCCAAAAAGCATGATAGGGTCCCTTAAGTTTGACTACAACTAGGGATGCACCGATCGTGAAATTCTGGGCCGATGTTAAAAAAAACAATTTGGCCGATAGCCAATGTTTTAGGCCTACTTTGCTTTTTATTTATTCCCCCTTTTGTGCCAGGGAAAGAGAAATCTGTTTTGAATAGGGATGTTAATCTTCATTAAGAATTTAATCGTTTAATTTGAATCTCCTTATAATTGAACAGTTTGCGGTCTCCTCTTTTGGTTGACAATTAAATTATTGAGGTGTATACGGGATGTTTACTTCAAATCAGAGGGTGAGCTATTCAACTATGAAACAAGCTAAAACAAAGTCCAGTAATTTCACATACAAAAACGATAAAACAAGTGCATTGCCACGACAGTGATGTTCTGACTAACATTGCTTGACATTAATAAGTGCTGTGCTGAAATTCGATTTGAGCACAAAGTAATTCATACAAATGTATGAAACATCCGTTACTATTTCAAAGCCCACTCTGAAATATTCCCACAGACATTTTCTTTCCCTTTTATTTGAAAGCAAACATGCACACAGCAACAACATTTAGACAAATTGATGCAACAAACATCGGCCACTGCCATTAGTAAATGCCTTCTTATTTGCCGATAGGCCGATGGCAGTCAACAAGTTTAACTTCGGCCGATAGTGATGTGCGGCCGATACATCGGTGATTCCCTAACTACAACCTCATGGGTGATGGCTTAACATTAGTGAGTTCAGTCACTTGTGCAAAGCTATGACTCTTAGGAAAACTTAGTTTGATCAGAAACCTGTCTATAGTTTAGCTACAATGCTAATTACTTAGTAGCTACATACATTTTCACGGTTTAATCTTCATTTACTCAATCTATAACGTTTGCTGAGGTTACCAGCGTCTGAACCAGTAATAAAGTTAAATTACACAATGGCATTTTCAATACTTGCTTCACTTAATTTTGTGGATGTGACTGTTGCGTAACATCAATTGCCTTCATCTGTCAGAGCACTAACTGAAGCCACAATGCCTCAAGATACAGTATTGCTGTTAAGATGGCTAACGAATGTGGACAAGGCTCCCTCTACTAAAGATTACGTTTGTGAAACTGGGAAACTACCATAACCAGGGAGTTTGTCTCCTTTACTGAAATTGTATTCTCTCCCAATCTGTCTAGGTGGATGACAACAAAAAGCTTGGTGAGTGGGTCGGCTTGTGCAAGATTGACCGAGAGGGCAAACCCCGCAAGGTGGTGGGCTGCAGCTGTGTTGTCATCAAGGTAAGTGAAGACCACCAGGGGATGTACGCAAATTTTTGTTGGTTTAGGAAGGAACTGCTGATGTTTTAATGGTCAAATGGTATAGGTAGTGGGTGAAAAAGGTTGTTTAGGAGGTTTTCCAATCATGGACTCACAAACCAGTGTGTTAAGGTTTGATTACACTAGCAAGTAGGGCTGAACGATTAATCAATTTGTGTACCAGTCATTGTCACCAATCAGGACTGGTCTAAGGTGTATGCCCGCATGAAACATGAAAGGACATAAAACCTAAAACATTTGTTCCATTTGGCATTTTACCCTCATACCGTCCATTTCTAAAGTGACTAGTGACAGCTGCCAATCCAGACCAAGGAAAGTGTTTTAATCTGTACAAATCTGTTAAACTGTCAGTTATTCCCATGCATTCTACTCAGAGTCCTGCCAGCAGTGTGGGCGGCCAGTATTTCAGGCAGAAGATTGTCCAGAAAGGTCTTATTTTCTTACGGAGCCTGTGTAGGGACATAGTGGTAAAAAAAGTTAAAACGAGGGAACAATTTATAATTCGTGGAACGGTTTATAATTTGTGCATACAAAATGGCTAATTTGTTCCCATGTTTTACGTAATTTGTGCGCACGTTTTATTTTTCCTGAAGGCATATAGGCAACCCTAATTACTTTCTTTCAGTTTAGCCAAAGACTGCCGCTTGCTTTCTATGTTTTTGTTACATTTTATGATGAATTGAAAACGTATTCATTTATTAAATTTTATTTTGCAACACGTATGCCTCTTCACTTTGTATAGCCTATATGATTCTGTGACCATAATGCCACCACAAACCTTGCAAATGTTCTAAAATCAACGGCTTCTTTAATGTTACCATTAAAAAACTCGTACGATGTTTACAATGTACAAATACAATGTAGTAATAATAGTTATTATTTTTAAGACGAAAGTAAAGACAACCAATGAATCCTTATCCATTTTCAATTAATCACAAAATGTGCATAACATAACGTAGGCCTATAAGCAAGCGACAGTCATTGGAGGCAGTGTTCCGAGTCTCGGCCGCAAGGTTAGCTCCAATGCCATCGTAACTCATACCCAAACCATAGTTAAACCTTAAGTTAATCCCTAGCCATGTTCAGTTCATCATAAAATTTTACATAATATACCATAAGGTGGAGAGCAAGGACTGGTGTTATGCTGCTATGCCTTTTGGAGAAATAAAACGTGCGCATTAATGAAACAAAACATGGTAGCGCTTTATTGATATTGTGCGCTCAAATTACATAAAACATGGGGTAGAATTGGCTTTTTTGGTGCGCGCTATTTAGTGTGCACGAAGAATCCGTTCCTTCGTTTATAATTTTTCACCAGCACACAGCCGTAGTATTTTCTAATTGAATTATTAGTTTTTTAATTTATTTTAAGTCACAGCTTGAATTGTCCTGTTTGATCTACGTTGAATAACAATTCGATTTTTTTTTTTTTATAAATAGGCCTGCATGTGGGAACCAATTCATATCTTAAGTTCTCATCCTTGCATTTTAAAATATAGGGCAGGTAATATTTGTGATGGCATCTCGTGGTAATGCTCCAGTTCTCTCAGGTTTTAAATCAATTAGTGAATATTGAACTGAAGCTTTCCTTAAACATGTATCAAATCGTATGATCACAATATCACATCTGTCAAATCGCAATTACATATTTTCCATAAACCGTTCAGCCATAAGATAGATGTTTCTTCAAGCTCCACAGTCCAGTCAGGGAAAGCAAGAACAAAAACGACTAACGTTACAACGGAGTTGTAAAACTAGAATTTAAACGCTGAAATGTCAGGTCTTCCTAGTCAAATGTTGCTTCAAAAACAAGTATTCTTTAGGTTTTTATCAACACCGAATTAAAAAAGAAGACGAGAAATCAAGGGAAACCTCAACCAACTGAGATGGAAAGTAGAACAAAGATGACATCTCATAAAACCAGCGCGGTTTGGCAGTATTTTGTGTTAAGTCTCTAGATAGTAGGTCCATATGACATAGTTAACTGCCCCAACTTGCAGACTCTGCTCGGTCTGTAAAAAGTCGGGGCCATAACGGCAATGACTGCTCAGTATATCCTTACACTCAGCTTTGTTGAAGGCAAATGCTTCCAGATTGCACATTCTTTGATGGTTGTGCTCCAATGTCAAATGCATGGCGTAAAATACCACACAGTTCAGCAAATTCATTATTTGATTATAGCCCTAAACATGTCACATGGGCATACAGGTAAATGGGCAACAGTTATGCTGCCAGGACAGTTGATTATAGAACATCAGTTCAGGTTCAGCCCAAGGTGCAATCTGGGAATGATACATTTCATGTTACACACGGAGTGTTTAAGCACTCTCATAAAAACAAAGTCAGGCTCTGGTAAATAAAGAAAACCGCTCAATTGTATTGACTAATTGTATTTTGACTGTTTTCTGGACAATAAAGGACCATCACAAATTGTCCAGGCTTTGTTCACAGGTTATCCTTGTTTCGTTCAAAGACAAAATGCTTTCATTGCAATACAGAAACTTAAGTACCAGTTAACTTTTTTTGCACTCATTTATGTACCCAGTCTCATTTATATACTTTCTCCCATATACAGGACTATGGCAAGGAGTCTCAAGCAAAGGATGTAATCGAGGAATACTTCAAAGCCAAGAAATAAAGTGTTAAGCCGTTTGAAATGGAATTGGGTGTCATGTTTCTTTCTTTTGGTAGATGGATAATGCGTTAAATTTGCAGGGATTTGGAAAAGGCAAGTGGCCCTTTTCACATAGCATGATAATTGGTGTTAGGAAGTCAGAAACACTTGAAATTCAAAAAACTGTTTAAATACGCTGGCTACTGTTCTTTTACTCTAGCAGAGTAATTTAGGTCTTGCTTCAATTTGGTGCCAATTCAGGTTGAGAATAATTAAAACAACACTTAAAATGTGATGCACTATTTGCAATATTGGCTATTTAGCCAATTTGGCATCCTATGGCTGTTCACAGGACCCTTCAGATCACTTGTTTTGTTATTGCCTATCAATATGACGTTCCTCTTAATACACTTGCAAAAAAATCTAGTTTGTAATAGTAATTGATTGCATTTCCTATAATGCATTTCTGGACACCCAAAGTGCTTTACAATGTAGGGGTAGAGGTACACCATAGGTCCCACAACACGATTCTTTGGCCACAATACGATGTTATTGCGATTTTAAATATGCTGAGTATTGCGACAACGTATACACTCCTCAAAAAAATTAAAGGAACACTTTGAAAACACATCAGATCTCGATGGGGTGGGGAAAAAAAAATCATGCTGGATATCTATACTGAGATGGAATGGGTAAGGAACGAAAGGATGCCACATCGTTTGATGGAAATGAAAATTATCAACCTAGAGAGGGCTGAATTCAAAGACGCCCCCAAAAATCAAAGTGATAACATTATGCTGCAGGCTGGTCCATTTTGCTGAACCAGGAGGAACCCGGGACCCACTGCACCAGCGTAGGGTCTGACAATGGGTCCAAGGATTTCATCCCGATACCTAATGGCAATCAGGGTGCCGTTGTCTAGCCTGTAGAGGTGTGCGTCCCTCCATTGATATGCCTCCCCAGACCATCACTGACCCACCACCAAACCGGTCATGCTGAACGATGTTACAGGCAGCATAACGTTCTCCATGGCTTCTCCAGACCCTTTCACGTCTGTCACATGTGCTCAGGGTGAACCTGCTCTCATCTGTGAAAAGCACACGGTGCCAGTGGCGGACCTGCCAATTCTGGTGTTCTATGGCAAATGCCAATCGAGCTCCACGGTGCCAGGCAGTGAGCACAGGGCCCACTAGAGGACGTCGGGCCCTCAGGCCACCCTCATGAAGTCTGTTTCTAATTGTTTGGTCAGAGACATTCACACCAGTGGCCTGCTGGAGGTCATTTTGTAGGGCTCTGGCAGTGCTCATCCTGTTCCTCCTTGCACAAAGGAGCAGATACCAGTCCTGCTGATGGGTTAGGGACCTTCTACGGCCCTTTCCAGCTCTCCTAGAGTAACTGCCTGTCTCCTGGAATCTCCTCTATGCCCTTGAGACTGCTGGGAGACACAGCAAACCTGGCAATGGCACGTATTGATGTGCCATCCTTGAGGAGTTGGACTGTCTGTGCAACCTCTGTAGGGTCCAGGTATCGCCTCATGCTACCAGTAGTGACACTGTCCCTAGCCAAATGCAAAACTAGTGAAAAACAGTCATAAAAGATGAGGGGAAACCATTCCTGTTTTGGGGGTCGTCTTATTGTTGCCCCTCTAGTGCACGTGTTAATTTTATTAACACCAAAGCAGCTGAAACTTATTAACAACCCCCTCTGCTACTATCCCAATATATAATAATATCCCAGAAGTTTAATTGACTTGATGCAATATTCTGATTAAAAAGTGTTCCTTTAATTTTTTTGAGCAATGTATATGGGGAAGACCAGACCACCCCATACAAAAGGGTGATTCTCGTAAAATATATATCTTTGGATTTTCCTCAAATGCACGTAACACGTTTATAAACATCAGCTACATTTTGAGACCTGTGAAAACGAGTTGCCCTGAACTTTGACCTCTCTTTGCCTTTTACAATGACTTATCATTTTTGACGTTGGGAAAATCCCATAGGTTCCAATAATAAACACTAAAATCACACAGTAAAATCAGGTAAAATAACAAAAAATCTACTTAAAACCAAATTTCAAAGGTGGTGGTTAAGAGAAGGCTTTAAGATAAAAGTGAGTTTTAAGAAGTGATTTCAAAGAGGAAATTGAGGTTGCCTGCCTGAGATCATTAGGCAAGGAGTTCTAAAGCTTTAGGGGCTCAAACAGCAGAAGCCCGTTCATCCCTGCTGCAGAATTTGGATTTTGGAACTATTAAAAGGGCCCTGCTGGAGGATC
>JAPMUY010010734.1:5000-12663 GCA_026901105.3 Galaxias olidus
ATTCCCCAAAGAAAGGCTGGACGGCTGCAGCTTGTTCAGAATGGATTTTACTAATTCTTACCATAATTTGTGTGTTAGAAATTGTTCACTGTAAAAAAAACAGAATAGATGGCAGTAATGTACAATGATTTTGAGTTTGTTTTTTAAATAAATACGATGCATCTAATACAAAACCATAATAAATATATTTTTTCATGATTTTGACTGTCATCTACAAATCTAGAAAATGTTTTAGGTCAATTCTGTCGCACAGTGACACACTGGTTTTGAAAATGAAAAGGACTGAACTCTTGTGAGAGTAAACTGTGAGAACATGACGCTCTGGGAAGGATGTGTCGTGTGACAGGGGTCAGCCCAGTTCTGGAAGTGTCACCTCACATGTGTCTAAGCTACCATTGATCAAAGAGAACCACCGCCAGCTCTGCTCAGTCACCATGACGACCTCTGGGCTGGGGGGAATCTGAGAACCAGAGCTGGACTTCATAACCCTCCCAAACCATAATTACATTTTCTATGATTAAAGGTTCTAAGATCCTTACAGTACACATCCTACAAACAATGCCACTTCAGTAATCAATCATAAATAGCGTCATAAATTGCATTGTTCCTAACTGATCATTTAACTATAAAGATCAGAATGTTACATTTCTCACAGGGTTTTAAATATGGAGAGACTTTTCAATTTTTCAACTTTTTGAAACTCATTCTAAAGGTTGAGTACCGGGGACCAGAAACAGACCATAGGGGTTATTGTGATATATGGCAACCCTGTCAAGGCTCCCATAAAAAGCACAATTGCAGCTTTACCTACAACACATACCCCATTTTAGACTACATTTATTAGATATACAAATATATATAGAGAGAGAAAGAGATCTTGTTTGTGGTCCTTGTGGTATGTGGGACTTTTCCTGAGCGTGAAAGAGACTTTTATTATTGAAATTGGATTGAAACAAATGAACAGCCCATCAGGAGCGGATACCAAAGGCTAGCTAGCTTGCAGGGTGAAGGTTAACCGCCATTAAAAACCACAGAAAGGAAGCTAGGTTAGCCACATAGCCTTTTTAATAGCAACTGGACTGATTACACGGATAGAAATACTAAACCTGGACAACATTGGATGACTAAATCCAGAAGGAGGCGGTAATGCAACTCATGGGATGCCAACTGCCGCGAAACACCAGAGAAGAAGAAGAAGAAGAAAACACAGCCAATCTACTTGGCTACTACTGGAATCAGTAGCTACAAAAGATATCAAAGGTACAGTTCAGTTTAACCAGTAAACACGACTTAGTTTGTTTGAATGAATGGGAAAATAGACTGCATTTCTATGGAGAACTACATGAGCAAGAAAAAGCTCTGAATGGGTTTGCTAGTTTGTTTTTACCTTTTTGGACTAGCTTTGCACATGTTCAGATATTCACCATGAACGATTGACACCTTACATACCCCAACTCAAATACTGTTGGACATCTGGAGGGAGCTTCATGTTTCTAAACTGAGAGATGAGGAGGAAGAGGAGGAGGAAGAGGAGGAACACAGTGCTGCTGTCAGGGTGTAGATGGTGGAGAAGCTTCACTGAGATGATGAAGAGGAGGAGGAGGAGGAGAAGCACACTTCAGCTGTCAGGGTGTAGATGGTGGAGAAGCCTTACTGTGAGATGAGGAGGAGGAGGAGGAGGAGGAGAAGCACGCTGTAGCTGTCAGGGTGTAGATGGTGGAGAAGCCTTACTGTGAGATGAGGAGGAGGAGAAGCACGCTGTAGCTGTCAGGGTGTAGATGGTGGAGAAGCCTTACTGTGAGATGATGAAGAGGAGGAGGAGGTGACTGGCAGGCCATTCTTCATGCTGACGCCTCGTTCCTTTAAGACAAACGGATGTTGTCGTTCTGAATGTAGAGCAGACCTGTTAATATCATCCAGCATCTCTGGTCTGACAGGAGGAGGAGGAGGAGGAGGAGGAGGAGGAGGAGGAGGAATGTAGAGCAGACCTGTTAATATCATCCAGCATCTCTGGTCTGACAGGAGGAGGAGGAGGAGGAGGAGGAGGAGGAGGAGGAATGTAGAGCAGACCTGTTAATATCATCCAGCATCTCTGGTCTGACAGGAGGAGGAGGAGGAGGAGGAGGAGGAGGAGGAAGGTAGAGCAGACCTGTTAATATCATCCAGCATCTCTGGTCTGACAGGAGGAGGAGGAGGAAGGTAGAGAAGACCTGTTAGCATCACCTCTGATCAGCTCTGGTCTGACAGATCCACTGAATGTAGAGCAGACCTGTTAGCATCACCTCTGATCAGCTCTGGTCTGACAGATCCACTGAATGTAGAGCAGACCTGTTAGCATCACCTCTGATCAGCTCTGGTCTGACAGATCCACTGAATGTAGAGCAGACCTGTTAGCATCTCCTCTGATCAGCTCTGGTCTGACAGATCCACTGAATGTAGAGCAGACCTGTTAGCATCACCTATGATCAGCTCTGGTCTGACAGATCCACTGAATGTAGAGCAGACCTGTTAGCATCACCTCTGATCAGCTCAGTGGTGGATATTACTGGTGGATGATCATCTCCGTGGTGGATATTGCTGGTGGATGATCATCTCCGTGGTGGATATTGCTGGTGGATGATCATCTCAGTGGTTGATATTGCTGGTGGAATGGGTAGAACTGCATCTGGTGACACTGGACTGATCTTGTCATTTCATTGTAAGTGTCTTTGAATAAAGTGCTAAATGACTGTAAAGTGATCCTCAGACAGCACTAGTCCTCACAGTGCTAAATGACTGTAAAGTGATCCTCAGACAGCACTAGTCCTCACAGTGCTAAATGACTGTAAAGTGATCCTCAGACAGCACTAGTCCTCACAGTGCTAAATGACTGTAAAGTGATCCTCAGACAGCACTAGTCCTCACAGTGCTAAATGACTGTAAAGTGATCCTCAGACAGCACTAGTCCTCACAGTGCTAAATGACTGTAAAGTGATCCTCAGACAGCACTAGTCCTCACAGTGCTAAATGACTGTAAAGTGATCCTCAGACAGCACTAGTCCTCACAGTGCTAAATGACTGTAAAGTGATCCTCAGACAGCACTAGTCCTCACAGTGCTAAATGACTGTAAAGTGATCCTCAGACAGCACTAGTCCTCACTACCCTGGTTCATTAATCCGCTTAGATTATGCAAATTCATTTATTTAACGATAATCTGTAAACAATTCGCCCTGAAGTAGGCTGTTTGTGCCGCTACGCGTGGGCTGTTATCTAGTCCTGCTTTTAACATGCATATATTTGTAAGAATTTCATTATGAAATATCCCTCTCATTAAAGGATTTTTATCAAAAAGACTTTGCCAGAAGAATGCCTTGGACCTTCTTTCTTTTTGTTTGCGGTTATATTCCCTACCAAAGAGCACCTTCATCACATTTATTTCAACTTCTGAACACGCCAGACTTTTTTTTTTAATTGGCACTTTGAAAACCCCAATAGACTAGTCTTATATAAAGTGACAAGTGACATCTTCCTGCTGGTGTTATTTTTGCCAAAGGTGCCACCATGGTGTAAATTTCCTTAGGTCTTGTCTTCAGACTGTTTTTCACTAGGGATGTATTGTAATCTCACTAACATTATTCTGTGTAGTAGTGCTAGTCTAAATGCTGAATTGGGGTCGCCTAGGTTCTGGTTTGTTTTTAGCCCAGTGGTGGAAACAAGACTGTTCTTTATCTGTAGCCAGTGTTCCATATATGTCTGCAATCTCCTCAATTGCTGATTGATTTAATTAGTTGAAAATATGGTGTGACCAAGATTGATTCCATGTCATTTGGTTTTAATTTGTTTATCTTGCCAATGCAATCAACGATTACTGTTTTTCAAGTGGCTTTGCTGTGTGTGTGTGTGTGTGTGTGTGTGTGTGTGTGTGTGTGTGTGTGTGTGAGAGTGTGAGTGCACGTTATATATTTAAAAAGATGGGGTTGATCTGATTTACCAAATCATTTTACAAGCATGCACAGTCACGATGGGAATGATAAAGAAACAATGTGGTTTCTTCACAAAATGGAAGCACACTCCAGTGGATTTCTCATATGCTTGGTTTAGACGGCGGGCGGGCAGACAGACGGGCAGGCTGGGAGGCTGGCGGGCGGGCGTCTACACACTCAATGTCACACAAAGATGTGGTGTTAGTGTAAAGATTTGCCTTATTACAATGGTGGTCAATGTCAGGCTTCTGTGCCTTGTAACTACACCGCTGGGTGTGTGTGAGCGTGTGTCTGTCTGTGTGTTGTCATGGAGATAGTCACTGGAGGTGTGATTCGCTAAACCATACTCATTTAGTTAGAGGGGGTTGAATTAAAATATAAGAACATTGTATTTATAGACAGACTAGTAACTAGCAGGGTAAATAACTAACTGAGTAAACTACTGGCAGGTTAGATAACTGATTAGATAACTAACAGGTTAAATAACTGATTGGATACCTAGCAGGTTAAATAACTAACTGAGTAGACTACTAGCAGGTTAAGTAACTGGTTAGATCACTGACAGGTTAGATAACTGATTGGATACCTAGCAGGTGAAATAACTGGTTAGATAACTAAGAGGTAAAATAACTGATTAGATAACTAGCACATTAGACAACTAGCAGGTTAAATAACTTACAGGTTCCAGCAGTTGGAACTGTTGCTATGGTGACATGAAAGGGTTGAAGTTGGTCATTATTTACGAGCACTTGGCTAATCAAACCTCCAGCTGGCTTTAGATGTTCTAAAATTCAAATTCATGGTGGTTTTGTTTTAAAAAGCAGCTGGCCACATTCAGAAAAATTATGTAATATTTAATAATACTTGAATTCTAGAACTTGTGACAAGGCCATGGGTATCCTGAACACCTGAATAAGGATCCTTTGTCGATGTTTGAAAGTCAAAAAATAACTGCACAGGCTTTCCTTTTCCCGCTTTTAAACCTTTAGGCCCGGTTTGCCGTACAGGGATTAAGGCTAGTTCTAGACTAAATCTCACTGTCAATGGAGATTCTCCATTGAAAATGTTTTTTAGTCTAGGACTTGGCTTAATCCCTGTACGGGAAACCGGGCCTTTGAGTTCTAACAGCGTCATGGCAACATTTCAAAGTTCCGCTGTGAGTTCCATGTCCTTTTTTTGGGGTAAAATTAGCAACATGAACCCATGGACAGGTGTACTCCCTCAACGCATGGAACACCTGTGCTAGATCACACAGCAGGTACAGAGCACGCTCGCCTGTCGACACATGCTCATGGAAGGTGACACTTTGGTGAGTTTTTTTACCCCCTCAAACCCACGGCGTGCAGAGTGAACGTTGCTGTCAAAAGGTCTGTGTTGACATGCTGTCTACAAATTCCCCCAGTTTACCTCAGGGATAGAAATGTCATCTGCTGCTAATTTAGCCCCCTGAATCAAAGCAAAGCATCAGAACCCCACAGCTCCCTTGTCAGAGAAAACAGCCATTTAACATCAAATGCTTTTTTCAAACATTCAACCCATTCTTTCATTTCTTTATTTTTATTCTGTCATTCTCTCTCTCCCATGTTTGCTCTCTCTCCCTCCCTCCATATCTCATGTCTCTCTCTCTCGCTCTCTGTCTCTCTCTCTCTCTCCCTCCATACCTCATGTCTCTCTCTTTCTTTCTTTCTTTCTTTCTTTCTTTCTTTCTTTCTTTCTCTCTCTCTCTCTCTCTCTCTCTCTCTCTCTCTCTCTCTCTCTCTCTCTCTCTCTCTCTCTCTCTCTCTCTCTCTGTCTCTCTCTCTCTCTCTCTCTCTCTCTCCCTCGCGCGCTCCAGTCCCCCAGTATCAAATACTGACTCATAGCTTTATGGATAACAGCTAAATGATGATGATGATGATGATGATGATGATGATGGTGTGAGACCTCCTCTGGTTGATGTCTGAGATGACGTCAGTGTTCCCTACAGCTGAGTCTCCACGGCTACGGATACAGCATGCAGGTCCTGGTCACCATGGTGTCAGGGGAATAGAACACACACACACACACACACACACACACACACACACACACACACACACACACACACAGTGGGACCACTGTTTTCAGAGACACATTGTGGTGGTGTGTTGTGTGTATGAGGTTGAGGTCTGCATAAAGCAGGCTACATAGTACGTCATGTGTGTGTACCAGGTCTGTATGTGAAACGTACTACATAGTTCATGTCACTAGTGTGGGTACCAGTTATGTAAATTTAACATACTACATACATAGTACATGTCACTTGTGTGTTACAGGTCTGTAAATTTAACATACTACATACATAGTACATGTCACTAGTGTGTTGCAGGTCTGTAAATTTAACATACTACATACATAGTACATGTCACTAGTGTGTATCAAGTATGTAAATTTAACATACTACATACATAGTACATGTCACTAGTGTGTGTACCAGAGCTGCAGTCCTGAGGTTGAAACATAGGCCACTTTATAAAACAGCCTGTTCTCCTGTAAGTCTGTCTGCCTGCCTGCCTGCCTGCTTGCTTGCTTGCCTGCCTGAGTGCGTGCGTGCGTGTGTGCGTGCGTGTGTGTGTGTGTGTGTGTGTGTGTGTATTCCTATGCCTGTTTTGAGTGGGCCATTCACATACACCTTTTCAGACGTTTTAAGAAAAGCCTGTTGTTTTGAGTGTGTGTGTGTGTGTGTGTGTGTGTGTGTGTGTGTGTGTGTGTGCATGTTGAGTGTCCCGTTCAAGAGGAGTCCCCTAATAGCGTGTGAGAGGTTTTGGGGGGCGCCTCAATACATCCACTTCATTGGATCTAAACGGGCCATTAAGACCCTGTCTCCAAACCCACAGAACATAGAAACAGAGCTAGCGGAACTGTCCCCAAACACCACAGAACATAGAAACAGAGCTATCAGAACTGTCCCCAAACACCACAGAACATAGAAACAGAGCTATCAGAACTGTTTCCAAACCCCACAGAACATAGAAACAGAGCTATCAGAACTGTCCCCAAACACCACAGAACATAGAAACAGAGCTAGCAGAACTGTCCCCAAACCCCACAGAACATAGAAACAGCGCTGTCAGAACTGTCCTCTAACTCTTACAAAACATAGAAAAGGGCAGGGCTGTTTAAATGTCTCGGTTTCCGTACAATCCTTTCTAAACAATTTAAAGACCAAACAGAAAGTTGTTTGTGTTGTCTTTAGCAGCGAGTCTTCTACCTCAGGCGTTGGCCATCTTGGGTGTCTTTGGCCACGTCGTTGCTGACCTATCAGTTCGTACTTAATTCTACTTGCTCTACCTCTATGTTGGTCCCCCCAAACCCCGGCTGAAGAGGCAGATCCCCCACCCCCAAACCCTCGGCTGAAGAGGCAGACCCCCCCCCCCAAACCCTCGGCTGAAAACAACCCCCCCCCCCCCCCCCCCCCCCCCAAAAAAAAAAAACCCCCCCCCCCCCCCCCCCCCCCCCCCCCCCAAAAACCCTCGGCTGAAGAAGACCCCCCCCCCATCCCTCGGCTGAAGGACCCCCCCCCCCCCCAAACCCTCGGCTGAAGAGGCAGACCCCCCCCCCCCAAAACCTCGGCTGAAGAGGCCCCCCCCCCCCCCCCAAACCCTCGGCTGAAGAGAGCAGACCCCCCCCAGTGTCTATTGAGCTCAGTGCTGCTCCAGGTCCCAAGACTCTCGGTTTTAAC
>JAPMUY010010735.1:0-17500 GCA_026901105.3 Galaxias olidus
AGAAAGTAATGATGGTGACAAAAAAAAGAGTGAGACTCCCCTCTTTCTAGAAAAGTCTGTAGGAATCTCAACAAAAGCCCCGGTGTCTGAAGGTCATCAGGCTGCACCACGCTTCTAAGTCCATTATTACATATTACTTATTGCAGAGTAGCATTCCGCAGTCTGATGACCTCAGTATTTTAGCTATACTGAGGGCAGCTCTGGATAGGCAGCTCTGGATTGGAGAACGAGGAGCTCAAGTAAGCGACTCTGGAGGGATAGAATTGAAGCTGAAATAATTCAGTTCTAGAGTGGAACATAGTAGCTGAAATAGTACGTTCTAGAGTGGAACACTGTGGCTGAAATAGTACGTTCTAGAATGGAACACTGTAGCTAAAATAGTAAGTTCTAGAATGGAACACTGTAGCTGAAATAGTAAGTTCTAGAATGGAACACTGTAGCTGAAATAGTAAGTTCTAGAATGGAACACTGTAGCTGAAATAGTAAGTTCTAGAATGGAACACTGGCTGAAATAGTAAGTTCTAGAATGGAACACTGTAGCTGAAATAGTAAGTTCTAGAATGGAACACTGTAGCTTATATATAGAAGATCAGAGCAACTCTCCCAGGTGGTAGCCAACTCCTTTTTTTTTTTTTACCAATAATTCTTTTCACATTCCAAAGTGTTTTCACTCTGAATCCCACCCTGGTTTTACCTTGGATGCTCTTCCTACAGCAAAATGATCTCAGCATGTCTGGCCCAAAGCCACCTTTCCTTCTTTAATAACTTCATTGTAACTTATTTTATTCTTTACTAAAATGATCTATGGCATGGCTGACACACAGCTACCTTTCCTTATTCAGTAACTTCATTACTCTAATATAGGTTCAATTTTATCAGATTTTATTCTTTACTAAAATGATCTATGGCATTGCTGTCCCATAGCCACTTCACAAAGATCAAAGAGAAGGTAGAAAAACAAAAAAACAGGACAATAGAGCAGGCATGAAAGGCTACATGGCTACATGTTCTTCCTAATCCAGGAGATTTATCCAGGATCCTGGCTACTGGACTGGATCTTGCTACTGGATTGGGCCTTACTATTGGACTGGGCCTTGCTACTGGATTGGGTCTTGCTTCTGGATTGGGTCTTGCAACTGGACTGGATTTTGCTACTGGATTGGGCTTTGCTACTGGACTGGGCTTTGCTACTGGACTGGACCTTGCTACTGGACTGGACCTTGCTACTGGACTGGACCTTGCTATTGGATTGGGCCTTGTCTGGACTGGACTTTGCTACTGGACTGGATCTGGCTACTGGACTTGACCATGCTATCGGATTGGGCCTTGTCTGGACTGAGCCTTGTCTGGACTGGACTTTGCTACTGGACTGGACTGGACTGGGTCTTGCTACTGGACTGGATCTTGCTACTGGATTGGGCCTTGCTAATGGATTGGGCTTTGCTACTGGACTGGACCTTGCTACTGGACTGGACCTTGCTACTGGATTGGGCCTTGCTAATGGATTTGGCTTTGCTACTGGACTGGACCTTGCTACTGGACTGGAGCTTGCTATTGGATTGGGCCTTGTCTGGACTGGACTTTGCTACTGGACTGGGTCTTGCTACTGGTCTGGACTTTGCTACTGGACTGGACTATGCTACTGGATTGGGTCTTGCTACTGGACTGGGTCTTGCTACTGGTCTGGACTTTGCTACTGGACTGGACTTTGCTACTGGATTGGGTTTGTAGTCCAGTAATGAAGAATCTCAATCTTAGACCTACGCCTAAAACGGCATAATTCTTGTTGATTTAAAGTAGTTGAAGACAGGCAGTTTATGTGCGCGGTTATCCAAGTGATGTAGATACATCTTTCATTACTTTTTTTCATTAACAGATAGAAAGTAATGATGGTGACAAAAAAAAGAGTGAGACTCCCTCTTTCTAGAAAAGTCTGTAGGAATCTCAACAAAAGCCCCGGTGTCTGAAGGTCATCAGGCTGCACCACGCTTCTAAGTCCATTATTACATATTACTTATTGCAGAGTAGCATTCCGCAGTCTGATGACCTCAGTATTTTAGCTATACTGAGGGCAGCTCTGGATAGGCAGCTCTGGATTGGAGAACGAGGAGCTAAAGTAAGCGACTCTGGAGGGATAGAATTGAAGCTGAAATAATTAAGTTCTAGAGTGGAACATAGTAGCTGAAATAGTACGTTCTAGAGTGGAACACTGTGGCTGAAATAGTACGTTCTAGAATGGAACACTGTAGCTAAAATAGTAAGTTCTAGAATGGAACACTGTAGCTGAAATAGTAAGTTCTAGAATGGAACACTGTAGCTGAAATAGTAAGTTCTAGAATGGAACACTAGCTGAAATAGTAAGTTCTAGAATGGAACACTGTAGCTGAAATAGTAAGTTCTAGAATGGAACACTGTAGCTTATATATAGAAGATCGAGAGCAACTCTCCCAGGTGGTAGCCAACTCCTTTTTTTTTTTACCAATAATTCTTTTCACATTCCAAAGTGTTTTCACTCTGAATCCCACCCTGGTTTTACCTTGGATGCTCTTCCTACAGCAAAATGATCTACAGCATGTCTGGCCCAAAGCCACCTTTCCTTCTTTAATAACTTCATTGTAACTTATTTTATTCTTTACTAAAATGATCTATGGCATGGCTGACACACAGCTACCTTTCCTTATTCAGTAACTTCATTACTCTAATATAGGTTCAATTTTATCAGATTTTATTCTTTACTAAAATGATCTATGGCATTGCTGTCCCATAGCCACTTCACAAAGATCAAAGAGAAGGTAGAAAAACAAAAAAACAGGACAATAGAGCAGGCATGAAAGGCTACATGGCTACATGTTCTTCCTAATCCAGGAGATTTATCCAGGATCCTGGCTACTGGACTGGATCTTGCTACTGGATTGGGCCTTACTATTGGACTGGGCCTTGCTACTGGATTGGGTCTTGCTTCTGGATTGGGTCTTGCAACTGGACTGGATTTTGCTACTGGATTGGGCTTTGCTACTGGACTGGGCTTTGCTACTGGACTGGGCTTTGCTACTGGACTGGACCTTGCTACTGGACTGGACCTTGCTACTGGACTGGACCTTGTTATTGGATTGGGCCTTGTCTGGACTGGACTTTGCTACTGGACTGGATCTGGCTACTGGACTTGACCATGCTATCGGATTGGGCCTTGTCTGGACTGAGCCTTGTCTGGACTGGACTTTGCTACTGGACTGGACTGGGTCTTGCTACTGGACTGGATCTTGCTACTGGATTGGGCCTTGCTAATGGATTGGGCTTTGCTACTGGACTGGACCTTGCTACTGGACTGGACCTTGCTACTGGATTGGGCCTTGCTAATGGATTTGGCTTTGCTACTGGACTGGACCTTGCTACTGGATTGGGCCTTGCTAATGGATTTGGCTTTGCTACTGGACTGGACCTTGCTACTGGACTGGAGCTTGCTATTGGATTGGGCCTTGTCTGGACTGGACTTTGCTACTGGACTGGGTCTTGCTACTGGTCTGGACTTTGCTACTGGACTGGACTTTGCTACTGGATTGGGTCTTGCTACTGGACTGGGTCTTGCTACTGGTCTGGACTTTGCTACTGGACTGGACTTTGCTACTGGATTGGGTCTTGCTACTGGACTGGGTCTTGCTACTGGATTGGGCCTTGTCTGGGAGAATCATCTTGGCCTAGGCCAGAATGTAGAAGCTTGTTAACACTCACTCTGCGCCTCAGGAGAGCCGTTCTGGAAGACCAGGGCTCACAGAGCTAATAAAATAAGAATAAAAAAAAGAATAAGAGAGAATAAATTGAATAAAGTTGAGCAGCTGGAGAGAGCTTGTTGGAACTGAGAACGGTACTAAAATAAAAGGTTCAAAAGGAGAAAAAAAAAAACTTTTATTTTGGGTTGTATTTCCCGGACCATTTAACACGCATCTACAGTAGCTCCATAATGCAGCTCTTTGGTGATGTCACATTTCTTAATTGAGTGTGATGAACTGGTTCAATCAAAACTGACAGGGCAGAGCAGGTGGGGTCTTGCTGATCTCCAGACACTGACTCTAGATCAGCGATTCCCAACCTTTTCCAACCCACGGCACACTTACATAAACGTATTTATTTTTTCGGCACACCCCAGATGTAAAACTGAATCAAACGTAATACAAAAGACTTGTTTATCTTTCCCAAATGTGACTTTCCCAGAATTCCACGGCACACCTGATGATGTCTGACGGCACACCAGAGTGCCACGGCACGCCGGTTGGGAAACCCTGCACTAGATACACTACATTACTGGACCTTAAGGCCTCTCCTGTTGCCCTCCGTCACAGGTCGTTTCATAGATTGCACTACATGAGATGTTTAAAATAAGCGCCTATTAAGCAGTGGGGAAATTATAGCTGTCCCAGAGATAAATCCTCTCCCGTAGTGTGCCTGTGTTTGTGTGTGTGTTATTTCTTGCACGCCAGATGGATATTCCCTTGGATAACTTTATTGCACACTGCATCCTCAATTGGGCCCTAACTTTCCGCAGTCTCCTTGTAGTGGAGTTGTACAGCTGCTGCTGACAGCTCACTGCTTCAACAGCAGGTAGTTCAATTGAATCCCATTATAAATTACTCAGATTAGACCGTTTAAGACAATGGAATGTCCTGCACATGTCGAAAATCAACATGAGGGGAAAGTGCCAAGGAGTTCATCCAACTTAGTCCTCACAACTCATAACAAAAGCTCCACAACCTGGGAGTTCAGCTGGATCAGAAAACAGAGTTAAAAATTTATTTTCACAAGTCGATTTGCCTCTGAGAATTTGCCCCTCTGCCCCTGGCTGTGCGGGGATGTTGGTTATTGAGTCTGATATCCCTCCTTATTCAATTTGATTTAATCATTTCATATAATTTAGTGGAACTAAATACTGTCCGGGCAGCGTTGCCAAGGTATCACTCAAGAAAACAATGAATGAATAAATCATCTTTCTCTCCTCCGCAGCTTTTTCTCTCTTTCTCAAAATAGGGCCTTAAAAAACTCAATGACTGTCTCCTTTGTAACTGTGAGTGTACAAGGTATGGCAGCAATCCAACTCCTGCCAACAGGTCCACTTATGAGCAAGAGCGTACAGGTGCAGGGGGGGTGGGGGGGGGGGGGGGGGGGGGGCATCTAGAGGGTCTGGGGGGCAACCAGAGGGACTGACAGGGGGAACCAGAGGGGCTGGCAGGGGCAACTAGAGGGGCTGGCAGGGGCAACTAGACGGACTGGCAGGGGCAACCAGAGGGGCTGGCAGGGGCAACTAGAGGGTCTGGCAGGGGCAACTAGAGGGTCTGGCAGGGGCAACTAGAGGGACTGGCAGGGGCAAGAAGAGGGGCTGACAGGGGCAGCTAGAGGGGCTGACAGGGGCAACCAGAGGGGCTGACAGGGGAAACTAGAAGGTCTGGCAGGGGCAACTAGAGGGTCTGGCAGGGGCAACTAGAGGGACTGGCAGGGGCAAGAAGAGGGGCTGACAGGGGCAACTAGACGGACTGGCAGGGGCAACCAGAGGGGCTGCCAGGGGCAGCTAGAGGGTCTGGCAGGGGCAACTAGAGGGACTGGCAGGGGCAAGAAGAGGGGCTGACAGGGGCAGCTAGAGGGGCTGACAGGGGCAACTAGAGGGTCTGGCAGGGGCAACTAGAGGGGCTGGCAGGGGCAACTAGAGGGGCTGACAGGGGGGGCAGCAGGGGAAACTAGAGGGGCTGGCAGGGGCAACTAGAGGGGCTGACAGGGGCAGCTAGAGGGGCTGGCAGGGGCAAGAAGAGGGGCTGACAGGGGCAACCAGAGGGGCTGACAGGGGCAACTAGAGGGGCTGGCAGGGCATTGCATAACACTGATTTTCACTGCAGGACCTAAACAGGGCTAAAAGGAGCTTGCTTACTTTTACATTTCAATTCATTATAGTACGGACAAAGTTATTATGAATCTATGAATCGTCTTTTTTGTGTTCAGATATGATTTTTCAATAGATGGGGAGAGGGGGAGAGGGTGCTGTTTTTATTTAAACAATTTAAAGTAGGAATCTACTCTGTGCCGTTGCCATGGTTAATTGGATCTGGGCAAGCACGGCATTGAAAATTAGTCTTTTCCTTTTCTTTGGTATACTGACCCACCTCAAAACCTTTTCAACTTCACTGAATCTTTAATATATCAACTGCCACAGACCAGGTTCTGAACGAGTTTCTAATAACTTTACGGTGGACTGAAGTCTAAATAATCTGGCAAGAAATTAAGGCAGCCATTCCAAAATGTTTTTGTTTATTAGCTAATAACAAATCGGCCATGTGTAAGGGCGCATGGGAGGAGATTGGAATCAAAGTCGTCATCCAACGATTCCTGTAAAGTTACCCTTTCACAGTAAAAGCAGTTTACAGTACATCAGCAGGAGCAAATCAACCGGGGCGATGGGGAAAACCTCTGTCCATTTCTAAACACAAAATGAAAGCTTTATTATGCTCCCTGAATGGAGCAATAACAACAGCCCAGGCGTGGTCTAATTACATCTTTATGAAAATAATACGAGATATGAATGATATTTGTAAAGGGAGGTATGTAAGAAGGAACGTTCCCAGGCCTGCTGTTGGCCCACACACTTTGGGCTGAAGCAGGAGCTGGTGTGTTAAAGCCTGCAGGGCCTGCTGGGTAAAAAAAGAAAAAAAACACACAGGAACCAATCAATTCTCAGATGACTGCCAGAACCCCTTTAGACCACCCTCACCCTAGCAACAATAAACCAAAGCCTGGCACCAGCATTGAGGTAGGGTGTAGGGGTAGAGAGAGGGAGAGAGAAAGGAGGAGAGAGAGAGAGAGAGAGAGAGAGAGAGAGAGAAAGAAGGAGAGAGAGAGAGAGAGAGAGAGAGAGAGAGAGAGAGACAGGAAAAGAGAGAAGTAGGGAAGAGGGGTTGAGGGTGTGTGTGTGTGTGTGTGTGTGTGTAAACAGGTCTGTATGCAGGCTTAGATGTGCACACATATGCGTGTGAGAGGCCGGTTGTGTATTCAGGTATGTCTTCATGTGTTCATGCTACTATGGGCACATATGTGAGTGTGTGTGTGTCCGTGTGTGTGTGTGTGTGTGTGTGTGTGTGTGTGTGTGTGTGTGTGTGTGTGTGTGTGTGTGTGTGTGTGTGTGTGTGTGTGTGTGTGTGTGTGTGTGTGTGTGTGTGTGTGTTCAATTACAGTTGTAGACAACATTTTCCAGACCTCTATATATCCTGGATTACTAATGCCTCTCAGTCCAGATGGCTTAGCAGTTCCAGTCAATAGTTAGATTTTCTCCTTATTCTGGACGGGAGTTTTAAAACTTAAATCAGCAGCATTTTTGTAATACCTCCTATGGCAACTCATAGTCTGTGGGACTATGGAATATGGGAGAAATAAGCATCGTCTGGTTGCTTTTGTTATAAAGTTTAGTCAAGAAATGAGTCTATTTATATAAAACTGTGTTTTAACCATTCTTTCCCAAATGCAGTTTAGTCACTAATTACGTCCATAAAATGCTTTATAAAGACCCTATAAAAGACCTCAATAAACTGCAGCATAGGAGTGGATGTCCTAATATGGCCTTTCCTACGCATCGTCAAATCCTAATAGGTCGTACCGTTGAGTCTTCCTGGATTACATCAGCCTTAGTCCTCGACGTCACGTGACCCAGACCTCCATTCAGAGTTGCATCATGGGGGAACTCGGGTTCACAGAAGAGGAAGTGGTCACCAATGTTACGGTGCTGTGCGTGTAATGGCCGCCCCCCTGGCTATAAATACCCCGTGACAAGGCACTCCGCCATAATTGCACAGTAGCCATTCCCAAGACCTTTGATCATTCCTGTAGTTTATTGACTGGCCAGCAAACAGTGCTCTCCGACCACATAAGTCAAACTACAGCACCCAGAACCCCCCTGGCGTTGTACGTACATGGTGAGGTATTCAGGTAGTCATGACAACATCTCTGGATATAAAAAGTTCACCAGGCCGTTAGACAAATGGAGAAAGTTATATTTGTGTATTTTTTTCCCACTCCCCACCACTGGCAGTTGGTACGCTCCGCCGTGTACTCTATTAATTAGGGTGGCAGCATGTTATGGTTGTGAAAGGAGGGTGCATGATGGAAGCAACAGAAGTTCCTCGGTTTTGGCCTCATAGCTGCTGTAACACATCATTGTATCAAGCCATAACAACTTAAGAAGAACATTAGAGGAGAATAATGCCCTTATTTGGGTTTGGTGGTTGGCAGTAGCGGATGAACTGCTTTATCGGTTAGGGAGCGTAACACTACATAAACATTAAATGAAAAGGTAAAAAAAAACTTCTACCACTTTTCACTACTGGCCCAAGCAGTGCCATGCCATGCTTCTTAAACATCTAGCAACTCTATTTGGCCACAAAACAAAGTGATCATATCTTGCAGTTTTTACAGATGAATTGAGAGGAGAAGGATGTCGTTTCCCTTAAAACAATATCGCCATCATAGACATTGAACAGTTCTATCTTTATATGACATCATAGAGACCGAACAGTTCCATCTTGATATGACATCATAGATATTGAACAGTTCCATCTTTATATGACATCATAGAGATTGAACAGTTCTATCTTTATATGACACCATAGAGATTGAACAGTTCCATCTTGATATGACATCATAGTGATTGAACAGTTCTATCTTTATATGACATCATAGAGATTGAACAGTTCTATCTTTATATGACATCATAGAGATAGAACAGTTCTATCTTTATATGACATCATAGAGATTGAACAGTTCAATCTTTATATGACATCATAGAGATTGAACAGTTCTATCTTTATATGACATCATAGAGATTGAACAGTTCTATCTTTATATGACATCATAGAGATTGAACAGTTCCATCTTGATATGACATCATAGAGATTGAACAGTTCCATCTTGATATGACATCATAGAGATTGAACAGTTCCATCTTTATATGACATCATAGAGATTGAACAGTTCTATCTTTATATGACATCACAGAGATAGAACAGTTCCATCTTTATATGACCTCATAGAGATTGAACAGTTCTATCTTTATATGAATAACACACCCAGCCCCCAAGTCATGCATGTCTGCAGCCTTATCACCAGATGACTAAATACACATGAACTCAACCTACAATGCCCAGTCTATTCTGAAGGCAGTGTGAATGCTCTACTATCTACTATCCAGCCATGTAATTTAATAAATCCAAAAGAATACTGTACAATGTCTTCCTGTGCTTCAGGGACAGACTGTTAAAAACAGATAACTGGGCCTTCAAAAAAAGAGACGTAAGCGAATGCGACTATTAGATTGTAGAAATTTAATGAGGACCATTATACTGGTTAGATAGAGAACTCTTAAGCATCTGGGCAGATTTGTGTCTGGTGGGGGGACTTTCAGGCATTCTTTCAGCCGGTGGAGATTATGGAGAGGGGAGGGCTTAGTCTTTAGCTTTATAAACCTCTAGAGTCTGGGTTAACTTAACTACTGGATTCAAAAGTAGAAGACGTAAGCAATTTTGTTCAGGATATCAGTCTAAAACAGAGAGGGGGGGGGGGAAAGAAAGAAAGAAAGAAAGAAAGAAAGAAAGAAAGAAAGAAAGAAAGAAAGAAAGAAAGAGAGCAAAAGACACTAGAGACTGAGAGAGAGAGAGAGAGAGAGAGAGAGAGAGAGAGAGAGAGAGAGAGAGAGAGAGAGAGAGAGAGAGAGAAAGGGAAAGAGGGAGAGAGTCAGAGAGCAAAAGACACTGTGCAGGGAGAAGAACCAGACCAGGCCAGACCAGACCAAACCAGGTCAAGGAGCCACTGTAAACGTAGGAATGTGGTTCCTGACCAAGCCAGACTAATTTCTTTACTGCGTGTTCATGATTCTTAATGACTAGGGAGGGAGGGAGGGAGGGAGGGAGACAGGGAGGGAGGGAGGGAGGGAGACAGGGAGGGAGGGAGACAGGGAGGGAGACAGGGAGGGAGGGAAGGAGAGATGGAGGGAGGGAAGGATAGAGACAGGGAGAGATGGAGGGATGGAGACTGAGAGGGAGAGATGGAGGGGAGGGAGAGTTGAAAATGCTTTCCCTGATGACTGGAATACATCCCAACAATTTCCTCTCCTTACCATGGAAACAGAACAGAGAAAAGGAGAGGAGAGTATATGAGCGTACAGGGAGAGAGAGAGGAACAGAACAGAACAGAGTAGAAAAGAACAGAACAGAACAGAACAAAGTATAAAATTACAGAGCAGAACAGAGTATAAAAAGACAGAGCAGAACAGAACAGAGTATAAATAACAGAGCAGAGCAGAACAGAGTAGAAAAGAACAGAGCAGAACAGAGTATAAAAGAACAGAACAGAACAGACAGGACAGCTTCTGGAAAGTAGCTCACGTTCCGAGTGAGTCTTCTCTCTGACAAACTGAAGGCACCAGGGAACCTTATGGTACGTTAGGTCACGCATAAAAAGGGTTACACACACAATAAACTGTCAACCGACGTGGTAACAAATCTACTGAAAATAGTGAGGTGGATTTTTGGACGGAGACTAAGATATTGTGGAAGCAGGCAGCTGTATGGGTCATATTTGTGAAAAGGAGTTGAAAAGCTGAAAAGAAAGGTTGAGAAAGGTAAATAAAGGAAGCCAGCTTACGCGAAAGGTCTTTGTATTGTATAGGTCGCTGGTCAGGCCTTAAACTTAAGCAATAAATAAATTACAACACAAGAAAAGATACACGGAAAAATTGGATGCTCTCTTTGAAGGAAGGAAAAAGTAAATGTAATTAAACCTGTGCTAGGCCAGGGAAAACCCATTCTTTTGTACAGCCCATGTACGCTAAGATTACCGAGGATGAAATGTGATAAAAGATTCAATAAGCAAACACAGCATTCTTAATCCTCCTCACAGTTCCAACAGGTTGCCAAACTTCAAAGTCAAGCCACCACGCTAAATACAGCCGACAAACTATTTAGGAAACCCCGTTACCACAAATTGCTGTTGGCGTTGCAGAAAAAGAAGGATATGTTTCTCTAACACAAACAATATAATCAACGGCAGTTCATAAGTCAACATTAGCTAATCGCTTGAAGTTGTTTTTTTATCAGTAGAGAAGATTGCCAGAGAAAACATTTAAAAAACATAAGCTATCACTCTGGGAATACAAACATCAAAGCACTTTGAGGCGCTGTGACTTTTAAGTGTCCTCCCTTGTGAGCAACACAACCCAATTTATAACACAGCAAAACCATCATTTTAAAAATCTAATCTAATATTTGTTTTATTATGTGTATATTATTCTCAACTTTGTAGGTAATCAGCCGAGTTATTTTCTAAATGAATAGTGCATTAAGCCTTTTCTAACTGTCAGAAACGCCAAACCAAAGCACTGAGGTTGAGAAAACTCTGAATGGATCTTCTTTGTTATTTTCTTTTTACACAGTGCGCTATCCCTTTAAGAGGATCCTTATTACCACCCAGCTTTGCTCTTTGTCTGTCTGTCTGTCTGCCTGCCTGCCTGCCTGCCTGCCTGCCTGCCTGCCTGCCTGTCTGTCTGTCTGTCTGTCTGTCTTCCATTGCCCATATAAGGTCACATCCAGTGGGCCTTGTGAAAAGCAGTTCTTTAACAGCCCTGTCCAGCATGCCAGTGGGCCAATCAGACCAACGAGGTGGTCCCACTGTTATTCCCTGCACGCTCCCTTCTTTATTTGGAGTCACCATGGCAACGCGGCCTCTGGTTTCGGAGGTGCTAAGCCTGGTTTTTTTTATGTTACAGAGCAGTGAGACTTTCCTGAAGGATGTGGAAAGAAGCTTGTGTGGCCTAAACTGGTTAACTTCCTATCTACACAAAAAATCTTAACACTCAGAAGCCTGTCTGTCTGCCTGCCTGCCTGCCTGCCTGCCTGCCTGCCGGCCTGCCTGCTTGCCTGTCTGTCTGTCTGCCTGCCTGTCTGCCTGTCTGTGAGCCTGCCTGCCTGCCTGCCTGTCTGTCTGTCTGTCTGTCTGCCTGCCTGCCTGCCTGTCTGCCTGTCTGTCTGTCTGTCTGCCTGTCTGTCTGCCTGTCTGTCTGTCTGTCTGTCTGCCTGCCTGTCTGTGTACAACAAAGAAAGAAAGAAAAAACAGGCAACCCAACACAACGGGTGAGTGAAAAACCAAGAGAACTAAGTTTCTCTAGAGAAAAACATAAACAGAGCACATTCTCCTTAAGTTAACTAGCCAGGCTACATAAATAGGCTGAGAGCAGATGAACTGCTGTGTCAGACTGCGGACTGTTCCCTTTAGGACTACAATTTACAGTCAGACTGCGGACAGTTCCCTTTAGGACTACCATTTACAGTCAGACTGCGGACTGTTCCCTTTAGGACTACCATTTACAGTCAGACTGCGGACTGTTCCCTTCAGAACTACCATTTACAGTCAGACTGCGGACTGTTCCCTTTAGGACTACCATTTACAGTGAGTTTGTTAAGGCAGGCCTCCATAACAGGGAGACAAACAGCAACATGGCAGCATGTCAAAGGTCATCTTCCATCAGGATAAAACATCACCAGGACACTCGAAAAAGTTGCATCGCGCCCCTATTTGCCCCTCTTCAACTCTCTCACACATGTACACACACGTACAACCACCCACACCCACACCCACACACCAAAACACACCCACACACACACACACACACACACACACACCACGTACACCCGCCAGCACACATTCCCAAGTGCTTTCTGTCCATATCCTCTCATCCATGCAGAAAGATACTTCTCAGGTGCTTGACCGAAAACTTCAAACAACGCATTAGAGAGAGTTTGAAATCAATGCCTCCCCTATCCAGATATTATGATGCCATGGCAACGGTTAGTCAGGCATGTTGATATATTAGGTTTCTGTAATGTCCTGCTCCTTCACTATGTTGAGTGATTCAGACAACACACACACACACACAGAGAGAGAGAGAGGGGGAGAGGGGCAGAGAGAGAGACAGAGCGAGAGTGCGAGAGAAGCAAACGGGTGGCCTTCACTTAACCACAAACAAAAGAAACCAGGTTAGCTGGGCTTTTCAAAGCTAATTGAATGCATTAGCTGCTATAGCCAGGATGAAAGAGAGTCAAGCTCCAGACAGCACCGGTTATCCCTGTAGTGGAAATTAGTTTGATGTAAGGTGCATGCTGGGAATTAGATGCCAAGGGTAAAAGAAAGGGGGGAAACAAGATGTTAAAGAACTGTCTTTCCCCTTAGGCAGTGTGATTTTACTAGTGAGTTATGAGGAAGGGCCTCATTGCCTGCTTGATTACCTTTCACTCCCACTTAGAGTCTACAGTCCTGGGGGGGGGGGCTCCTCTGTGTGCTGTAATGGAGGTTGTTACTGTAAAGCTGTGGTAAGGTGATAAAACCCCATTGAGTTACACTGGAGAGAGAGAGAGAGAGGGCGAGCGAGAGAGAGAGAGAGAGAGAGAGAGAGAGAGAGAGAGAGAGCGAGAGAGACAGCCGATGCAATCTAGGCTGGAACACAAAATAAAATGTCTGACTGGTCCGTCGCCATGGACAACAAAAACATCCACAAATGTTGGCATATGTGTCTCTTGAACCGACTGATTAAAACAGGCGTTATCATGGATCCCACTGCTTTTCATGGCAAGCGCTAGGATTGGCCAGGTGCCAAAAAAAGCAGTGGGCTCCATAATGACAGGTTAAACAGACGACACACATCTTAAATTGAGGACTGTTTAATTCCATCGTATATATTTTTTTCAACTTATTTTATTTTCCTAAGATTAAAGATGGCTATCTCCTCTGCACTGGAGAGAACATGGTCACCAAGCAGGAATGAAAAGTTGGTGTGTGTGTTCTGCACAGATATGAAGGATCATTCAATGGTCAGTCTCATCTTTCAGGCACACTGTAAAGTATGCCCTGGTGTTTCTATCACGAATCCGGCTCCATTTCATTTTCCACTTTGGTTTTGGAGGCATTTGGCAGCGAGACTCCAAAACCGACCAGTGTTTTTCGTTCCCCTGTGCGTGGTCAGAGAGCAACAGGACAGCGTGACAGGACTATTGCCGTGGTCACAACAGGAGGACTCTTATCCAAAACGGGCGAAAACCCTCATTCCTCTCACATCCTCCAAAACCATCGCGGTGAACGGCCATCTTGTGTTCTTCAACACCCATTCATAACCTTAGATCAGATCACTAAAGAGTAGATGACAAATCCTTTTCTAAGAAAAAGTTATCAATGCTCACAAGCTGCAAGGTCAATCATACTTACCTTTGAAATAATCTACAAGGCCGTCCAGGGCTGAAAAAGTAGCAATTAACCGGATGGTGTTCACTCCATAAATATCTACTAAAGCTGTATTTTAGCGAGGAAATGACCGTATAATCACACTGGAATATGGCTGACCCCTTAGGGATTTACTTATTGCTGAAGAGAGTTCTCGCAGGAGAAGAATGTGGACGAGATAGACCCTGTGGTCGCTGTAAGACAAGGCTTTGAGTGAGCGGATGAGATCAACGTGGGTCTGTGAGGGCTATTAAATATAATACCGGCCTGTGATGCTCCACTAATCCACAAAAGTGGCTCCATTCAATGAATAACAGGCACAATTTCCGTATATCGTCAGCGACATGAAAACTATGTGGCATCTCTAACAAGGAGATCAGGAAGCAGTCACAAGAGAAACAGAGTACGTGGCAGCCATTGGCCTCCTGTCCTTAGTGTGTGGAATGTGAGAGGAACCAGAGCGCCCGTACAAAAACAAACTCTGCGTGGCTATCATTAAAAAAAAGACAGGAAGAAGAACCTTCTGTTCCAGGCACATAAACCAATTTATTTCTACCACCATTTGTTTATGTCAACAGTAAACAGCAAAGACGGCAACGGACACTGACACACAAACAGAGAGAACCGACAAAGAACAGGCAAAATAAAACACATAGTATCAGATGAGGGTTTGAAGCAGATGAGGGATTGAAGCAGATGAGGGTTTGAAGCAGATGAGGGTTTGAAGCAGATGAGGGATTGAAGCAGATGAGGGATTGAAGCAGATGAGGGACTGAAGCAGATGAGGGATTGAAGCAGATGAGGGTTTGAAGCAGATGAGGGTTTGAAGCAGATGAGGGTTTGAAGCAGATGAGGGATTGAAGCAGATGAGGGATTGAAGCAGATGAGGGATTGAAGCAGATGAGGGATTGAAGCAGATGAGGGTTTGAAGCAGATGAGGGTTTGAAGCAGATGAGGGATTGAAGCAGATGAGGGTTTGAAGCAGATGAGGGTTTGAAGCAGATGAGGGATTGAAGCAGATGAGGGATTGAAGCAGATGAGGGTTTGAAGCAGATGAGGGATTGAAGCAGATGAGGGTTTGAAGCAGATGAGGGTTTGAAGCAGATGAGGGTTTGAAGCAGATGAGGGACTGAAGCAGATGAGGGACTAAAGCAGATGAGGGACTGAAGCAGATGAGGGATTGAAGCAGATGAGGGTTTGAAGCAGATGAGGGATTGAAGCAGATGAGGGATTGAAGCAGATGAGGGTTTGAAGCAGATGAGGGTTTGAAGCAGATGAGGGTTTGGGTGAGGGATTGAAGCAGATGAGGGATTGAAGCAGATGAGGGTTTGAAGCAGATGAGGGTTTGAAGCAGATGAGGGTTTGAAGCAGATGAGGGATTGAAGCAGATGAGGGTTTGAAGCAGACGAGGGACTGAAGCAGATGAGGGACTGAAGCAGATGAGGGATTGAAGCAGATGAGGGATTGAAGCAGATGAGGGTTTGAAGCAGATGAGGGGTTGAAGCAGATGAGGGATTGAAGCAGATGAGGGATTGAAGCAGATGAGGGACTGAAGCAGATGAGGGATTGAAGCAGATGAGGGTTTGAAGCAGATGAGGGTTTGAAGCAGATGAGGGTTTGAAGCAGATGAGGGATTGAAGCAGATGAGGGATTGAAGCAGATGAGGGACTGAAGCAGATGAGGGATTGAAGCAGATGAGGGTTTGAAGCAGATGAGGGATTGAAGCAGATGAGGGATTGAAGCAGATGAGGGTTTGAAGCAGATGAGGGTTTGAAGCAGATGAGGGTTTGAAGCAGATGAGGGTTTGAAGCAGATGAGGGATTGAAGCAGATGAGGGATTGAAGCAGATGAGGGTTTGAAGCAGATGAGGGATTGAAGCAGATGAGGGTTTGAAGCAGATGAGGGTTTGAAGCAGATGAGGGTTTGAAGCAGATGAGGGACTGAAGCAGATGAGGGACTAAAGCAGATGAGGGATTGAAGCAGATGAGGGTTTGAAGCAGATGAGGGTTTGAAGCAGATGAGGGATTGAAGCAGATGAGGGATTGAAGCAGATGAGGGTTTGAAGCAGATGAGGGTTTGAAGCAGATGAGGGATTGAAGCAGATGAGGGTTTGAAGCAGACGAGGGACTGAAGCAGATGAGGGACTGAAGCAGATGAAGGTTTGAAAAAGATGAGGGACTGAAGCAGATGAGGGATTGAAGCAGATGAGGGATTGAAGCAGATGAGGGACTGAAGCAGATGAGGGATTGAAGCAGATGAGGGTTTGAAGCAGATGAGGGATTGAAGCAGATGAGGGTTTGAAGCAGATGAGGGTTTGAAGCAGACGAGGGACTGAAGCAGGTTATTCAGCAGGGAGCTCTTAACGGGCAGGACAGAGTGAAAGGCTTTGAGGCGGGATTGAAAGACTGAAAGCGACAGTGTCGTCACCGTGAGCAACCAAGAGAAGCAGAGAAACCTGATTGGTTTAGAGCCGTCGTCTCTGACCTCCTGCACCAATCAGCGACGTAAAGCCGCACGGCAACGCCTCACGCGATGATGTTGATTGGCCTGCTTTGTAGAGCCAAAGTGAAGGCCTCACGACCCAACTAATCTGAGGAGGCTGACATGTGTTTCCTCTCCTCTCCTCTCCTGTCCCCTCCCCTCCCCTCCTCTCCTCTCCTCTCCTCTCCTCTCCTCTCCTCTCCTCTCCTCTCCTCTCCCCTCCCCTCCCCTCCCCTCCTGTCCCGTCCTCCCCCCTCCCCTCCCCTCTCCTCTCCTCTCCTCTCCGTGCCATTTTCAACACACTGCTCCATTCTCTGTTGTCAGAAACGCAAACCTTATGTTTCAATTTATATAGTGGACGCCAGAGAAAGATCCCGTCCATGATTTAAGAGGGGTAAATAAATCTAAAAGACAGACCTCAATTTTGTGTTCCTCAACATCAACAAACACACGAGGCATTGTAATATCAAGATACTTTAAGAAACTGGGAGTTCTCTTCTGGAAACTCACAAACCGCTGGCGCAGAGCCAACTGATGATGATTATATGGCTATTTAGACGGCTTGCCAAAGATTACAGTTAACAGAAACAGTCATATTTCATTTTTCTGTGGAGGGGAACGAGACAGCTATGTGATAAGTGTGAAAATAAACGCACATTAACTGCACGTGTCAGATATGGATTAGATGTATCAGTTCATGCAGAGTGATAGCACCTACGTACGTACACAC